>JAUUEB010440181.1:0-11900 GCA_032362205.1 Clione limacina | reverse complement strand
TGGTGATCGGGATAGTACTCTCTACGAGTACTCATTTTTTAGTTTGATTATGTGATTTCTGTCTTATTTAGCCAAACACCATTTTCTTTGTTTACTTTACCTAAAATATAAGGCAAATGTTATTCTGAAATCGAGGCATTGTCCTTTATGTATGCAAATAATTTTATTTTATTGTTATATGTTAACCACCATAACTGATAAAATGTTTCGTCTCATTGCGGTCCGGATTTTCTTTTCTAATAACCAGTATAAAGTCGTCAATACTAAAGACGTATAGTTACTCTCTGTCAATATACATTGTGTGACGTACTTGATAATGACAAATGACCTATGATAATGTCTCTCTTAATACTTCAAGTGTTCGATTTCGGTCTTCAATCGACTCCTTGGTGGCTTTAATGACCCTGTTCTCAGGTCATGATTTATAACTGTGTACTAAGTATTGACGGTAGGTTCAAATGTACCGTAATATTCGATAATTTCATTGAGAATTGGTCACGGTTTATCTGAATTCATCATATGTGAAAAGTAAGAGACTGAAATTAATGTTATGTAGAAAGGAGTAATCTAACCTTGTGGTAATTTTTTGTTGTTAAATGATTATTTGTTTGACATGAAACCTCCTGACTGTTGGCATACAGACAACCGGTCAACTTGTAGCTCAACTCTTTTTTAGTTGACAGTAATGCTGATTTAGTTTAATGTATATGCTAATTTAGAATAAGATACGTTTGAAGAGCATGGTCTTGTCGTGTTATGAACATCCCTCAAATGCCTTCACAAACGAGTTAAAGTATATGTGTTGGTTTATTTCAATAAACTACCCACTTTATTTTTTTTTATTTAGATCTCTTTAAATCCGTTTTAAAGTTCCCGGTTTACAACTGAGTTAAAGTGGCTGTCAATAAATGCCAACTGGCTTCATTTTTATTTTATTTTTTTATAAGAGTTGAAGGATCAAACATAATTCAATTAAAATAGGAACCCGAATGAAACAGAATTCCCTTACTTAAACAAACAAGGTTGGATTGTTGAATTATATCGTTGCATTGTCTATTGAAATGGCCAGAGAGTGGCACCACTTCACATGCTTTGAAAACATGGATGATTAGATATTGATGTTATAAGTTGTCTAGGTCAACCTGACAATATTAATGCCGTGCAAATAAATGATGACAGGATCTCAAACTTCAGTTGTAAGTTGTTGGTTATAACGTCGTTGACATTTAGATCAGTTGTATTGACACAAATCATAGCTAGCAAGCAATGGCAGTTTGTATTATTTAAAGGTTATTATAGCGACTTTTTGTCAGTGTAGACAGAATCTTCAATTCACCTATTGAATAAATGACCCGTTCGTCTGCTGTCTACAACTAATTTATGACTTAGCGCCTGGACAAGACCCTTAGTAGGGTTTATTTGAAACTTTGTAACTGGCACAACAAAACATAATAACACCATTGGACAGAGACAAAACACATGTTTGTTGCCACGGAGACCGTAGGAATACATTTATCTCATAGACTTACAGATAGACTGTGTTCCTAGTTTCTTGTATTGTGGATGTATATTCAAGAAATATTTCTTTTGTGAGTTAATACGCATTGTCTTTGTCCTGAACGTAAGTCAAAACCTATTTTTTTCATTGATTGAATACTACCGTACAATAAACCCTCAGACCTCACAAAGTTAAAAATTCTTGTTGTCTGAAATTTATAGTTCTATTTTACCCATTCATTTCTCGTATATATTTTTCAAAATATCATTGGATTCATTTCGAAACTTTGCCCCGCATCGAGCCCTGTTGTTTGTGATTTCTATATATGTTTACGCAAATAGAACGTTGTTTTCATTGCCGCAAGTGGTCTATAATAATTGTCGGAAATAAAATATACCCATGACAAAGATGGGTTCAAAACATTTTCTTCAATAATTTGTCTTCAGCCGATGATATTATGGGTTATTGTCAGGTGAACGACACGTTTGTTCATTTGCCGATATATGAATCTTGGATTTGGATTGATACAGATAATATGATTGTAGGTCGACGTATTTTTGGAATGTTTACACCAGTTGGGGGCGTGAGGATGATAGCGTTAACTGTCAAAGTACTCCACTGATCATGGACAGGCAGTTAGATTGCAGCATAGTCATATATATCTCCATGGATTGCAGGCATTAACGGGAAGACATAGGGAAGACATAGGCCCTTCACCTCCCAAGTGGCGATTACTCAATTGATCAATACGAAGGTGTCCGATTGGCCTTCTATCGCTTGCTTTAGGGTCCCAATTTATTGATCTCTTTTAATTTTGTTGGATGATGTCTAAAGCTGATTTCTGTTCCTCGTTTTGAATCATAACTGGTGTCCGTTATTTTCGTTCTTTTGTGTTTTTTCTTGTGTTCGAAATATGTAAAAACAGTTTTCATTGATTTCCGACAAAAGTTGCTTGGTGATGCGGCAGTGATCTTTTGTTCTTTCGTCAGTACCTTTTTGTTTTGACTAGAGACGACTTACAATTGTCGCGACGTATTCGGTTGAGCAATCTCGAAATAGGATTTCTGTCCAGTGCTGGTATCTTTTGCAGACGTAAGGACAATTTATAGTCAAAGGGGAGGCAACAAGGCTTCTGGACTTTCACTTGGATAATTTGTGAGGCAAAATTATCTTAGAAAATACCCTTGAAGAGCTTACCTTGTATTTCTATTTGGGATTAAGAGAGCTGACATACATTATACAGTAATAACACAGACAATACATGCACTGTTGACTTTTGATGCATTTAGGTACGAAGCCAGTCTTGTATACTGTGGGTTTATCCATTTATAGTCAACGCTTGAACACTCTCATCTTATTTACGTAATGTATGTCCACTGTAAGTGTTATCACTTTCTTGATAAACATCGACTGTATTTCGAGTGTTCACAAGTGACCAAGGATTCAAATGTCTGTGTTTCTTCTTCAGATTAGGAACACAGTGTATAATGTGTATATTGCTTGTGAATTAATTAACAAATAAGAGAAATTTCATACACAAGGACTAGTGTTCGTCATACTTAGTGTGTTTCGGTTTCCTATTTTATATCTTCGTCAAGGGTGTTCTGAAAAAAAGTATCCACGTCTTTGGACAGCATTTATGAAAGCCATTTGAACTTAATTAAGATATGCACATTATAGTGTGTTGCTCTGTTGATTGTAAAGTCAAATGATTTACGGAAAATTCCGCTGACTGTCCAAAAGTGACGTCTGTTCTTTGACCATCTCAAGAAGGACCAGACAACATGTCAGAATTCATTGGTAAAGACACAGAACAAGAAATGTCTCAAGAACAAGGAACACAGAATTCAGCAGACTTGAGCGATGAGGAGGAAAGGTTCCTTTTAAGTGATAAATGGTTCCAGCCCAAGACGTTCACAGAGGAGGATGAAAAAGACTCTAAGAATCAAGATGGAAGTCAGTTGAATGACAGAGCTAGTGGAACAAAGCCTGAGGTCGATGCAAAGTCGCCCCGAGACATCGTGATGCAAGTACAGAAGAAGCGAGCCATCCCTCAAGGACTTGTACACCAACGAGTAAAAAAAGCAAGTAGCAGTGGAATTTATCATTTGCACTTATAAGATTTCGTCGATTGAGTCGACCTAAGCTATACTAAAACATTGCATAAGATTTAAGAAATTCTGCACACATTTTGGTGGGGGTGGGTTATTTCTATTCAGCCTGACCACTACTCTCGCAACTTCCTGAATTTTAAGTAGTTTCTATGTATTTACTAAGTAGTAGTGATAGTAGTTTCTCCCGCTCGTTCGAGTAGATATATAGTTCCCAAATTCTGATTTTGACACGCTTGAACCACTAAAAATCAGCCCAGTTGTCATTATCAGTTGTGTATTTATAGCTGCTCCCCTCTACCGATCATCAGTTCTGCTAGTATTTGTTTTGTAGCTCCTCAGTTCTAACTTGTCCTTTAAAATGATACCATCTGGACGTCGTAGTCATGCCGGTGGTGTATGGTTACATTTTGGGTCTTGGTGTTTTTCATCTGCTAATCTTTGTAAATGACTCTATGATTGTTCTCTTTCCTTGACAATATAAAGGTTACACTCAATTATTTGTAACTGTTGACTTAGTCAAAGCTATTGACGAATGAACAATCAACCTCAGTTAAACGGAATACAACTTGAGCTGTTGGAAACTGTTAGAACCCTGGGGTCAACCAATAACACATTTTTTGTTTCTATTCATGTCAAAATCAAACTAATGAATACCGTTATTGTAAAGCTGTCATCGCAACATTTCTTACATGCTCGATGGCATGTCAAAGTTATGTCTGTCCTTTGAGTCATTGCAACCTCACTCCTTTCAGGCGCGTAGCCAGGGCGGACATGGGGGAATGTCCCCCCCGAAATTTTGATCCAAAATACTATAGTTTTGCACAGTTTTGTTTTTGCTTATTTTCAAAATTTCCGCCGCTTCGCGGCCACTGAGCCCTAATTTACCTTAAAAATTGCATAATTTTGCATCATTTATAACATCAATAATTTCGCTTCGCGGCCATTGTTTAGTTTATATCCAAGGTTGTCCCTCCCATTTCAAAATCCTGGCTACGCACCTGATTCCTTTAACCAAGATCGAGAGATATGCCAGATCCGTTTTTAACCAATCCAGTGTCCCTGATATTTGTGATCATTTATGTGTTGTTGTGTTGCATGTACTTCCTTCTATATGCATTTGACGTTTTACCATTGTGACAAAAGTATCCGCTGCAACTCCTCAAATTGACGCAAGACATTTAAAACGGGATTTTTGTTTTCCTAGCGCAAGTGACATTGATAATCATGTACAAAGTGGTAATTTAGTTTTATTTCTCTTCCACAGCTGGAGCACACCCTTAAGAACGACTCCGGTCTAGAAATTTCGGCACCAGACATGGCTTCGAAGACTCTTGTCCAGCAGAACATCGAGCTAAGGCGGAAGCTGGAAGATGAGCATTCGGGCTATAAGCGTAAGCTGCAGGCATACCAGGATGGCCAGCAGAGACAAGCACAGCTCGTCCAGAAACTTCAGGCTAAGGTAGGTTTTTAGATGTGACAAATGTGTCTGATAACTGAGTCGTGATTATAATTTCTATATGTGTGCGTATGTTATGCGTGTTTTTGTCTTGTGTTTGCGTGGAGTTTTATGGAAGATGATTATTGTTTTAATAAGGCTATCATTTACATTTAATGCAATATATGATGGATGAATAGCTCTCTTGTGTGTATATGTGGGGAGAGAAAATACTGTTTTAAGAAACCAAGCCATAAAGAAGGGGAGAGGGGTGCAAGAGTTGGAGAGAAAGGATGGACATTCCATCTGTTTGTGGTAATTTATCAGTTAAATTAACTATGCGATTTGTACTGTAGACATGACTTCGGATTTGAAAACAAAATTTCTTTAAACCAAACTCGGAATTTACTTTGTTTCGCACCCATGGTTTGCTGCTAAAGTAAGTAAAGTTACATAACGTAAAGTTGGACAGAAGAGTAAATTTACTTTTCTATCTTCAGGAGTATATAAGCATTTTGATGTGTAAATATAAATTTTTAACTCAGTAAATTTGGTGAAATTAATCATAGTTCAAATTTACTTTAGGACTGAGTCCAATTAACTGTAACCTAGCAACCAAATTACTAGGTTTCTGGAGTCATGACTATAGAATATCGTGCTATTATTATTGTTCTGATATCTTGTTTAAACTTTATGATGATACAATATTTTCAAATTTATTTGTATTGAGATATATTTGTTTGTTTGTTTGTTTGCAGTTTAAACCTACTTGTCTAATTAATCATAATTTTAAAAGCCATTTTCAGTCCTCAGCTGCAAAAGTCCAGTCATGTTCATGTATTTATCCACCTCATTCCTATGTCCCATTCATCACCTTCTCTGTCTCACTTTATCAAACTATATATTATATCGGGTGATGTATGCCTACAGTTGCTGCAGTACAAAAAGAAATGCCAGGACCTTGAAGACTCAGTCCATACTAAGGACATAGAGATCACTAGGGTGATGAGCAGTAAGGTAACAGAAACAACACCGACATTCTAGTACATTCCAGTACATTCTACTCGTCGTGTTCTACGCGTGAACCTTTTTATTGTATTTTACCCGCCTTTCTAACCCATTTATCTAACCATTCTCTTGGCCTTCAATATGGTTTGACTTTGTAGTCAATATAAATATTGGTTGTGTATTATTCCACAGGCTTTTGAACTTATTGTACCACCTTATAATCATTTTCCTCTGTCCATGTATAAGTGTTTACATACTGTGGTGTGGTCTTTGTGGTATTCACTCATCTATTATTCTCATCATTATTGTGTTTGTATATCGTGCCAATGTTCAGTACAAAAGGTGTTATTACTTGGTGTAAATATACAGAATTATTCACTTTTTAAACTGACAAAGCTTGAAGTAATCTAATTAATTCCATACGAATAACGATATTATGTAAATGAAATCATTCAATGCATTGTGAATCTTAACAAAAGTACTAATTTCAAATTAAACAAAGTTAATGGACACTTTTGTGCTGAATGTTTTTCTGTGTTATGTTTTGTTTATTTAATTACAAATTCCCCCAATCAGGCATGTCAAAGGGTTTAAAACAATTACTGATATCCTTCTAATTATTAAAACGATTGGTTTTAAATTTTGTCATGTACAGATACACCGCACATGGACATGTGTATGCATAATTTTCCCCAGAGAAAAATATATGTTATGGCTTTTTTATCAGAAAAATTAGGGAACGATAAAAGTATTGTCCAAAAGAGCAAAAAAATATGCCTGTTTGAATCTGATAGCAAGTATAAAGCGTCAGCTTCAAATGCATTGTCTTTTCAAAACACCATTGTTTAATGACCCAGCCATGCGCTGTGTTTACTGGCTAGAAGTCCTACTGTTTACAGCCGATTAAACATTTTGTTTAAATATCAATGTACAAAACAAAAGAATGTCGCATGGTCGAGTATTGCGTATCGAGAATATGAACACAGTTAATAACACGATGGCCATTGTTTTTAATGCAAAAAGTTATAACACGCAACAATGCTTGGTGGAGGAATTGCTGAGCAAAGCAATTTTTTTTAGAAATAAAACCGATTGTTTTTTTTAGTTAACAATATCAAGCGACGATAAAAGGAAATGATATGGAGATAAAAGGAAACGATATAGAGATAAAAGTAAATAATATGGAGATCTTAATTGTTGTTTTCTTTAATCCATCTTTATGTTTCCTTTGATGGGATTAAGCAGGTCGTAGATCATTATCTCCAGGGGGTTCCCACGATCACAAAGATCTAGAAACATGGCACCCAGTCATGTAAGAGTTCCGATCGATTGTGTTTATAAATCGATAAGACAATAATTTAGACCAATTAATGCAGCGATTATATCTTCGTTAAAAAGAAAATGGGCAATTATGAACTTTATATAATATACATTGTATTGAATTGGATATTTGCAGGATATCTTAAAATCAGAATGCACTAATTATTAATTGGAAGTATTCGTAAACAAAACGTTTCTGCTTTAGATTGTGGGTCTGTTTGTGTCTGCTGCTATACCCAAATGTGGGTCTGTCTGTGTCTGCTATACCCAATACCCTTTCTCTTTTACAAGATGGACGGTTTTCATCATATGTTTGATCAGACGTCAAGTCACACGGTTCATTGAAGCAAGTTAAAAGTCAATACAAAGTTGCATTGAAGTGACACGGACCACATGGTATTAAATAAAAATCAATAAGGTGTAAATCGTCTTTTATGCAATATAGACTTGAGCAGCGGTTGAACTCTTTCACAAGCTTTTCCTTATATCTATTGATACACTTTAATGGCAGAAGTCTCCTTTACACTGTATATGGCCCAGGGTCGAAAGTCTCCTTTACACTGTATATGGCCCAGGGTCGAAAGTCTCCTTTACACTGTATATGGCCCAGGGCCTTTGCCCTTATCTATGTTCTCGTTTGATCTCTGGATTACTTCAAGTATCAGCTCTTTTGTGCTACCCCCCTGTTCGGTTTTGTCAGTTAGCACACGTATTATTTCTTCGCTAAAATCATTGAACGAAATTTAGTTTATTTTTCTCAAAGAAAAGTTATGATTCCGGTGCCTGGTCACATATTGAAAGTCCTGCGCATGCGCATACCATACCAGAGTTATTCTTTACTTAACGTTGGTAGCAACTTGTTTCTCACCTTATTTCTAGTCGGGAAAATTTCATAAAGAAAAAGTTTCTTTCGGTGTAACAAATTAATTATTTCATGTACAAGAGAAGCACTGTCACATGCTTGATCGTTAGTACCAATGAATAGGAATCGATTTTTAATCATAATGTAACCGTTGTCATGAAAGCAAACTCATGGTTCAGTCTTCTAATAGAGTATAGTTACAAATGATAATATTAATATGTTGTTAATGCAACATTGTATGTTCTTTGGCTCTCCGTGAATTCATTCCAACGTAATATATTATATTAGGTCTTTGCCGACATGTAGCTTTCGTTGTGGCACAAGCCTATGTCATTCCTTCATTATGTAAGGCTATACTACCAATACATATCTGTCTTCCTCACTACTACAATCGTTATTGAGTCAAGAACCATTACACCAGAGAGTAACTATATAGTTACTCTCTGATAACACCTAGACGTAAAAGATCCCCATAGCCCATAGCTCGAAAACATTAAATACTAAGAAGGATTCTTTGTCTTTTTTTCTTGAAACCTCTCTGTTATGTTAAGTGCCATTCAAAGTAATCGATGTTGAGGTGTCATGTTTAACTCACGACAAACTGTGTCAAACGGTTCACGTCCGCGAGATTCTCGCAACATTTCTATTAACACACAGAGACCTTTCTCTCGGCTTATCGTAACTCAATCTGATAAAACAATGTACCTATACAATTTGGTCTCATATTTCGACGTTTATCGAACCCGTTTGTTATAGCCCTGGGCCTATGTACAAGGTCAATGGCTAAAACAAACGGATTCGGTTAACATTGAAATGTGAGACCAAATGTATTCAATGTTTCAAAGTCAGCGCGCCGGTAATGGCCGGTAATATATTCCCGTTATTTCAATAGTTTTCAGAGCGATCATTGACTTCAAACCCTTTGACATGTAAAAACCATCGTGACTTTATCAAGGGGCGCAACGTTTTACATCTGAAATACCAAAGTATAAATGTTTAATCAATCTTCGCTTTTCATTCAAGTTTGATCCATGAAATTTTAAAATAATTCTTAAACAAGATATACAAAATTCCGATACTTACTCCTGATAAAGTGTCAAAAATGAATATAAATAAATGCTTGATATGTTCCTGATATAACCGCCTTATGTCATCAACTATTGTATAAAAACCAACAGTTTTATTTTAAATGTATAAAGGAATAAAACGAGGCGTCCCCCCCCCCCTCCACCTTTACTTATAGACATTGTAAACTTCACTCTCCCCTTTTTACATTTCATTCAAGAACTAAAGGTCTGCAGTATATTCTAGTAACATCATAGAATAAATCTGGTCATTCACATCTGAGAATAGGTTCTAAAACTGAAAGGAATATGATGCAGGCTTTTGGTCTTTGATTCTTTTTTTAGATGTCTATCCCAAACCCCAACATGCCCCAATTGTTCATACTTCTGGTGTTTGGATATATTCCCTACAACACTAATTAATATACATGTAGAAAAGTGTCATTATCTCACACTGTCACTTATTTAAACTTATTACTTGTATTATTTATATAGAACCTGGTTGTTATTACATTGTGTTAATACTGTAAACCACTGATTATCACAAAACAACACACTTTTATGTTGTTCCTCCAATAATATTTTGGTTCTAGCTATTGTCTCATTTAACGTCATAGTCCAGACATTTACTGTAAAACACGTTTTTTTTTCAAAGATAACTTTATTTTTGCATATTGCACAAGAAAATTGACAATTCGCAAAAATGAACTTCTTGCTAAATGTTAAAGGTAAAAATCTAAAATATTGAAGAGAGACAGTTATACTGGATTAGTAAGACTCTGTAACAGCAATTTAAGGTCACTCAAAAAGTAAGTCCCCTTGTAAAAGCTAATTTTCTGAATTCTAAAAAAGTGGTTTACAGTATAAACAATGTGATAACAGCCACGTTCTTCTATATACAAAACTTGGTGTTTCTTTTTGTTGTGATAGTGCATGCTTTGCTATATACACACTGTTTATGTCCTTTCTTTTCTTTTTTTGGTGTGTAGAAATGATTGATGTATTTTTCCTATTATTTATTGACATTTCCTTATTTCCTCCTTTCCCTATTAACATTGATGTACTAGGTGGGTCAGTATAAGAACAAGTGTGAAGGGCTTGAACTTGAAACCATCAGAAAACATGCAGAAAGGGTAAGAGGTGTCATAGATAGATAGTTAGTAGATTAAAGGCATGTTAAAATGTTTTCTTTAAAAAAAATTAAAAAACGATAATCCTAAAACAATCGGATTGTTATGGTTGTTCTGTTTGACTTCTCTTTCTGTGGTGAAGAAAAGCAAAGTCATTGACAATGCAGATAAATGGAGATGAATGGATGGGGAAACTTTGAGACTTTGAAGCCAAAAAGTACTTGTTGCTCAATTGTTATCATTCAACAAATAAATTGATACAAATGTCATTGTTAAATGTAGCTCAGAATCTTAAGGTAAATGAGGAAGTAGTTCAAAACTAATAGTTCTTCATGATTATGATTAAGAAAGTTTCTAAGAAGAAAATTATTTTATGAGTTGTATGAAAAAAATAGAATACATTGTGTCTAAATGAGCTTGAAGAGCTCCATTCAAAAGATCAATATAGCTATTATATTTACATTCAAGTTTTGACCTTTTTCAAGAGGAACAATACTGATAAAGACTTATTTAAGGTTTTCAAGTGGTTTTGATTGTTCACTCTGCCTACAGCCTTTGGTTTATTTCACGCTTCCAACAAGCTTATCTTTGCCTTATCATACCACCTTTGTTTGCTTTGCCAGGATACAGGGATTTAATATGTCATAAACAGGCATTATTTTGAGTGCTTTGTTGGGACCTTAGGGGGGAAGTTATGGCTGATTAACAATCAATATTTTGGGATATCGATATCTATTGGCCTTCTTGTTTGTACTATGAGATAAAGTCAATGTTGATTTAGTTTGAATTGAATAGATTATACTGTCACTACAATAATGGTTAGAATATATATTGGTAGTTAGGAATAACATTTTATATAATTTTGGGGGCATTTTCTTTTTATACATATACATAAATGTAGGATTGAAGATCTAAGATTATTTTGTATCACTCTCCACTTAGTTGGCTGAATACCAGGACATTGATAGGATCTGCCTTTAGAATAATGATATAACCTTGTGTTGTGAGAGGTGTAAAATACTTAGAATAGACCAAACATATCACATCTTAAAGGACAGACAAAATATAAATGGAACCCACAATGGTAATTAATTCATGAAAATTGCTTAAAATAAAATGTTACTTAGGAAATTATTATTCATTTTAGTCTTTACCATCTCTCTATTTTTTACTTTGTTATTGCTCATTCTTGTTAAATAAAGTAATTTTTCAGTTACAAAGATGTTTAAACATTAACATAACTTTAACCGTAAATTAAATTGATTTGTTCAAAGAGAATCTGTATTACATTTGGTCAGAAGATTTGACTACAACAATGGAACTTTAATAACATTAAATTAAATTCTACTTTTGAAAACATGATTTACAGTGGTTATTGCTAGGTTTGAGCCATAATTGAATTAAACAAGACAATTTGTAACATGTTAGGATAGTGATTTCTATGTTTACTTATTTCAAGCTGAAAATAA
>JAUUEB010440070.1:0-11900 GCA_032362205.1 Clione limacina | reverse complement strand
AAGGGATTAAGCACAGTATCTAGGGAGGACAAGAAGGGATTAAGTACAGTATCTAGGGAGGACAAGAAGGGATTAAGCACAGTATCTAGGGAGGACAAGAAGGGATTAAGTACAGTATCTAGGGAGGACAAGAAGGGATTAAGTACAGTATCTAGGGAGGACAAGAAGGGATTGAGTACAGTATCTGGCTCTGATGCGACTGACAATCTTGTTGACTCTGAGTAAATTGTTAGGATTTTTACTGTGATCAAATCTAAGACCAGCAAAATAATCTGAAATAGCCTTTAATTGAATTGGATCAGGGTCTTCCTTAAAAAAGAAAATTAAAAATGATATAATGAGGGACAAACCAGTGCATTGTCTAGGTGTTACTTACCTGATACAAGATGATGTTGTTTTTGAACAAGTTGATATGAGAAAATATTGACAGGTTTTTATATGTCATTCTAGAGTTGACTTTGTAGAATGCACATTCTATTGTATGTGGCTCTTATAAAGCAAGCAAAGCCAACGGTGGCAACTACCTTTGATGTGTTCTAAATGTGCTCAGAAATAAGTATAGTTAGTCTTCAATTTAATGGCCGTAAGTATAATGGTATATTATTTTTTTAAATTTAATTAAACTTTTGTTCACAGCGATTTCTGTCCAGTTCAAGGTTTCTTCTTGAAAACCGTTCTGACGAAGCTAATCAAGTCTTAAAAGATGTTCAGCGTGTACAGTTGGCAGTTTTTAAGGCTATCAGTAGCCTGGACTTTGTCAACATGCCCGATGAGGCAACTTTGAAAGAAATCTGTTCAGAAAATCCCCTGCTCATTGTGGAGACATATATTGAGGTAAGTCAATGTTTTCTTAGAGGGCGGAATCATGTTACACATGTACAATTATGAACTAGAAACATTAGTACTTACATAGAGTACAAACTCAAGCACAGAGCATCCTGTACAAATCCGACACAATTAAAAAAAAAACAGTTTCTTACTAAACCACATCAACATTACTTACATAAAAAATAAAAGAACAGAACTTTATCAGAATATGTAAATAAACCACCTTGAAAATTAACTTATACAAAAGAAAATAACTCCGAAAATCTAACACCAGTACATTTTCGCCCATACAAAAAGAAAAACTGCAAAGAAAATTATCGAAGGAAGTAAATAATGTTCTTCTTCACGTGGCTACGGGCATTCTTATTGAACGCAAGCACACATTCCCTAGCCATTTCCGGCACTAAGGAAACTGGCGCGGACGACAATGGAGAATAGTGAAAGTTGTACCCAAGGCTTATAGAGAAATACTAAAATGTCCTTTACTCAGTCGATTTTAAACAGATATTGCTGGAATAAAATAGAGGTCTTCCTCCTACCTTAATACAACATATAACCAGATTTACGTCAATTAATTCTATATTTTTTGAGTTATTGTGCTCACAGACAAACATAGGCGTCACAATACACTCACACTACTGTCACTTAATAACAACATCCCATTAAACAACATAGAAAAGACAGAAGGGAAAATAGGCAATAGTTTTTCCATTATCGTCAGTCCAATTTGGTGGAGCGATTATTTTGTTGCAGAGTATATATTCTCTCATGGCAGAAAAAGGTCAAGATTTTAATAATAATAAAAGTTGTGAGCTACTTTATATCGTAGAAGTAATAATTCTATATCTGGATTCTGTTTCAGAATGTCACATCAAAACTACCACCAGGTCTTGACCTTGACCTTCTCATGATCGGCAAAACTGGTCATGGGAAGAGTGCTACAGGCAACTCAATCCTGGGACTCACAAAGTTCTTGTCATCTGCTGACGGAGAGTCTGTCACCAAGAACACATCAATGGGCTGGGCTGACGTGGATGGCAGAATCCTGAAAGTTGTGGATACACCTGGCGTCTGCGACACACAGATCACCACAGATGAGGGATCAATTGACTTGGCTATTCGCTCCATCAGTGAGGCTATTGCCCACTGCCCTCAGGGATTCAACGCTCTATTGCTTATCATACGGTATGGAGCCCGCATGACAGATGAGGAGAAGAGAGCAATTGGTCTGCTCAAGTGTGTTCTTGGACAGGATGTGTTCAAGTCTCACTGTGTGTGTGTCATTACACACGGGGACAACTTTAACGCTGAAATCAAAGGAACAAAAACCTTCCAAGAGTGGTGTAAGTCACAGGGGGGTTTCCTCAAGTCTTTTTTTGAAGAATGTGGCTACAGATGTGTCCTCTTCAATAACAAAGAAGAAAACCCCAAACAGAAGAAAGCTCAACTGATACAGTTAATCAACAAGGTGGACTCCTTCAAAAATCTGGGTACTCGATACACAAATTCTATCTTTGAATTTGCTCAGCGTGAGCGTGAAAGGTATGTGATGCTCATGTGGTGATCATTCATAAATAATTTTTTGATTGAGTTTGGACTTTATACAAAGAATTATTGTAAGTCTATCTAATATTAGTTATCAAATTGATTTTTTTAGTTTTTTCGTCTCTCTATCTTTTGTTCTCTAAGAGCTTGATCATCAAGGTTGTTGTCAATAAAAATTTAATTGTTTTATATCAACTCATTTATTTTATAATAAGTAACAACAAGCAATCATTTGTTCCAATCATACTAATTAAGCAATCATTTGTTGTTGTCAAGGATACTAGTAATCTTGGTGGTCTTCAATTTTACATTTCCTTTTCAATCCCCTCCTAATAAGAATACATTCTTTTAGAATTATTTAAAAGTATTGTTCTCCTACTCCTACAAGAAGTAAAGAAATTTGTATATCTGTTTATAATTTCACAGCGCCTTCTTTTGACATCTTACACTGATGGGTATGCGCTAAGATCGGTGTCAGTTTTCTTTGACTGGATGGTATGTGGTTCTTATTGATGTTGTAAAATTGATGAGAGTGAGAGACTGATGGAACTTGTAATGGCAAACTCTTGCAAGTACAGTCCCTCAGTCAGCAGATGTTTGATGTGGGTTCAAATCTTGCCCTTGATGTCATATTTCTAATCGAATTTTATTTCTCCATTAAAAGTAACTTTTTTCGCATTATATTATGGTGTTGAACGTGTCCACTTTGAACTCTTATCTATCTTCTGTTTTATTTTTCTCTTATAAAGGATTGTCTCTGAAGAACAATCACCTGAAGTGAATGAGGAAACAATCCGAGACATCCAACTGATCCTAGACTATCTCAACAACATGGTGATCAATACAGGAGAGGCAGACACGTAAGTCTTTATAGCTTAGGTCAAACCATAAATAGATGTAATGGTCAATAGTGGTCATCTGTTATATTCAAATTCAATAAAGAGAATCAACATGTGTTGTTTGAAGTCTCATCTAAATTTACATATAACAGAAAATAAACAGGTTGAGCTTGAGCAAGGGCAGTTCATATTCAACGAGACATGATAACCTTATGGACATGTTGCTAGGCAAATGTTTTATTTTGTTGTTTGCACACATTATGTTAATGAGTACGCAATTGCAGAGAGGTGAAGACTCTGGATCTAGGATCTATGTATTTTATCCCTTACATGCCATAGGAAGTTTATATGCTTGAAAAATGTTTGAAAAGTTCCTTTTGTGGTTCGTGGTGACGGGGTAATCTCCCTTGTCAAATTTATTGTCATTGGATGTTTGCATATTGTTTATGACAACCCATGTTAGGAATAATAGAAGATCTAGCGGCTAGTCTACTGAAGATGGATAATAAGCTACTTGAGATAAAAAAAAAGAAGCTTATGACAATAGAAAATGTTGAAATTCTAGCATCTTCTGCTAAGGGTCAAGGTCAGTTGTTAAACTTAGAAACTCTATTTATAAGAGACTTCAAACCATTGCTAAACACCAAAGATATCAATATTTCAAGAAAAGAAATGTACATTATGTCATTGTTGTCATATATTGACTTTAGAAAATGATTGTTAGACATCCCCCCTTTGGACAAGTCCAAGGGGATGTCTATTGTGTTCGTACGAAAACAAATTGTGTTCACATACAAGAACGAAAAATCTAGGCCTATTTTATAAAATTTAATGCGATTTTTCATTTTCTATGGTTATTATCTATTGTTGAAAGAAGTTTCATGAAAAACCTATGTGGTCTATATTCTAATACGCCATTAAATAGAAATACAATGACAATCAGGTTAAGTTCATTTAAAAAAAAAGGGGTGTTAGTTTATTACACAAGTGCCGAAAATAAGTATTCCATTCTCATGTCATTTAGAACTTATGTTTTTTACTTAACATTCTATGCTTCTGCTTCAATGTCGTATATAATCTTTTTGTATTCAACAGTTTTCATTGGTGTCAAGGGGATGTCTTTGCACTCGAGGAGTGTACTTATATTCTAGTTAATTATTTGTAATCAGTATGTGCATCTAACCTTCTGATAATGAGTATGTATTTCTCTTTATCCCAAAAGGTACAATGAAGAACTCACTGTCCTGAAAGCGCGAGTGGATAACCTGAGCACTCGTGTAAGGGAAGATGGAAACAACGAACAGCTCAGTACGCTTGTAGAAACAGTATTTGCTTTAGCTGCAGCTGTTCATGGCAAGATGGATGAGATCGCAGATTCCCCTGCCTCTGAGCCATCCTCAACTGTTGCCCAGTGTGACCCAGAGACACAAGAGAACCAGCCTCAACCCAACGGAGATGTGGCCAGTGCATCACCAACTGAACCACCAATGAGCCTGGATGACTGCAGGAAAAACCTTCAGGAGTACTATGATGAGCAGGTCTCACCTAAATCAACCGCAGTCAATGTAAAAGTGGCCGATGCTCTCAATGATCAGATTCATAGCAAGGAAAAATGTTTCCCTGGCGACGCCCTGGTCAGTTTTCCAGACGGTCGAAGAGTGCCACTTGCAAAGGTCAAGGTTGGAGACAAAGTTCTGGTCAGAGATGCAGAGGGCAAGTTGAAATATGATGACATTTACATGTTTGGTCACAGGGATCCGTCAGTTAAAGCTGAATTCATGCAAGTGAATACTGACAGCACATCTGTGTGTGTGAGCAGTGAACACTGCGTGTACTGTGTACGTGATGGGCAAGAAAAATGTGTCACAGCCTCAGAGTTAATGGTAGAAGATAATCTCTTTGTTGTGAAGAGCTCCACTTCTGGACTTACGACATCACCAATTCAAAGTATCAAATATGTGATGAAACAAGGTTTATTTGCCCCGTTCACTCTGAGTGGATCTGTCGTAGTTGATGACACTCTAATGTCTTGCTACATCAATACACCTCCTCCTCATGTGGCCCACATCTTGCTGTGGCCTATGAGACAAATGTACAAGGTTTCCCCAAGACTTTTGGAGAGTGTCAACGGTACAGACAAAGGTCATGCCATTCCTTGGTGGGCTAAAGCTTATCTTAAGTTTGTGTGATAGTTTATTTTCTTGGGTTGCCGAGCTGAGTGTTTGTGTAGAAAATAATTTTACTTGATTACTTAATGTATGACTGAGATGAGTTGAAAAGCCTTATAAATGACTTTTACAATGAATGTCGCAGGATGATCTGCTGAAGAAATGTCAATTCATGAGTTGTTATTTTAATGAGATTTACACATACATTTCTTTTCCATAGAGTTCATCGTTAAGGTTTCTTGCTTTAAGGAGCTTTATTCTTGTTGATAAAAAAGACAAATGTGAACTATTGTTTTTATTATGTGAAAGAATGAGAAGGTACCATTTTACTTTTAAAGTATTTGATGTTTGTACATTCTTACTGTCTTTACAGTCAGTTTTTTCATTTTAAAAGAAGCTGATTATTTTAATCACTTTTGATGTTATCAAAGAAAACAATTTTGTTCTCTTAGACTGAAAGAGAAATGTGTATCTTAACCTTGAGATGTTTTAGTCCCATGTTGATTAGTTGTCTGTGATCACTTGTAGATTAAAGTTGTGACATGACATGTTTGTGAGTTAAGCTCAGTCAATGTTCTACTTGTATTTTCTTGTTTACAGTAAAACTCTGCTTTAATGTACTCTGAATATATTATACACTCTGCTTTAAGTACTCTTGATATATCATACACTCTGCTTTAACTTACACTTTTACATTTTTAAGCTCACAATCATTATGTGGTTTGGGTAGAACACATGTTTCTGTAATATCTCTTAGACATACTTAAGGCTGCAGAAGATTGTTAAGTAGTTCCTCATCACTTCTGTCATCTGACATAAGTCACTGGATCAAGTTTTTTTTATGGCAAACAGTTTTACTACTTGGTACAATTAAATCTTTAATACGTTTTATCTTTGATTGATACAGGAATTTAAAAATTCAAAATGTCAGCTCAAAACAATGAAATACTGAGTTCTCGTTTCAATCAGGGGGAACCACCCTCCATCAATCATTATGTTTTTCATTTTGTTAAATAGTTTTTCTTGTGCAGGAAAAACCGAATCCTCATGCCTCACTTGGTTTTTAAAAAAACAAGTGATGAGAAACTATTGTTTATTCTATCAGTGTTTTATTAAAGTTTGACTTTATGGCATTATTGCTAATGATAAAACATGTTTTTAATCTATTTGCTTTATAACATTTATATACACACGTTTTACATTCCTCATAATTCACATTGTTTTTGTACGTTATTGTAGATATTGAGGAGGGAGAGTCTAATCCTATCCTCTCTTTATTTTACATTGAAACCCAGTTATGGTGTGAATTGGAGGAAAATTCACAGAGGGCATTACAGTTTCCTGGGATCAGTGTTGTGAAAGTTAATGATTGTCTCTTAATCAGATAAATTCACAATGGTTTAAGAAGTTGATAATGCCTTGGTAGAGTTGTTAGAGCCTTCGGCTACCATATTGGTGACTGAGTTCAACTCGTAGTCCCCACTTGAACAAAATATGAAGATAAGAATTTCAAATAAATTATTACATTTTTTCAAGACGCAAAGGTTTTTACAAGCTTTTTATACCACGTCTTTTATTGCTCTTTATATGAAAGCATCTAGATTTTAACCCGAGTTGTCTTTTTTTATAAGAAAATTTACCACGCCCAAGAATCTTCAGTATTTGAAATTACAGCTTTACTGGATGAAGAATTAGAAGGGCTATTATATCTGTATATTCAAATAATTATGTTGACTAGAATTGAATTGTCTATGAATGCATGAAACTAAAAGTCTTTCATCAGTGTTGTATGATTTAAGCAATTTGAAATATGTGTTATGATGATATACACAGCAACATCACGATAAAATCTGAATTGTTTTGTTTTAAAAAGTTATCTGTTAAGTTTCTGTTTTAGCTAAGAAGGACAGACATGAGACAGGAGAGGGACAGAGGCTTTGTGCCTCATGTGTTACTTAAAAACCATGCTATATAAATCATTATCAAAATCTCATTTCTCCTGTGTTTTTTCTAATGATTGCCATCCACCCTTCATATGTACAGTTTAAATGGTTGTAATCTATAAGATGTTTCTTGGAAGGTATTTAAAAAAAAATCCCTTTAGAAGCTTTACAGACTTACTGAGAAGCTACTCATTTATTATTTGCAATTATTTTCTGCCTTTTGTAAACTAAATATTCAGAATATACAAATCAATATTTTATTTACACTTTGTGTGTTACTTTATAGAAACTAGAGTTAAACTCTGCTTTTAATCTGTAAATTCCTATAATCTCGATAGAATACTTACTGCTGAACATGTGTACTGTTTTACTTTTGATAATTATAATCTGTTGTTACATCATATCTAGAATGTGCTGAAAATGTAATCATTTAAGTAGAACTTTTCTTGTATTTGCATAAATATCAAGTTAATTTAGTTTTTAGAATTAACCGATTCGATAAAGTCTCATTTATTGAGACATTTGATTTACAATTAAAGCTTTATGTAATCATTTCTTGAACCAAACAACACTGAATATGTTTATGTTTGAAAATATCTTGTTCAATGCAATATTTGACTATTGTGTGTGAGCTTTATTGGACTTGCACTGTAATACACTTTACATAACCATAATGATTAATTGAACCGAACAAAACTGAATTTGTCTTTTTATACAGAAGACTCTGGTTAATATGAACTGGTGAAGACTGACCAAAGGACTTTGAATTATCGATAGTTTGTTTTATGAATTACTCAAACAAAGAGGGAACAATTGGGATTTCTGCATTTGCTTCAAATTTTATTTATTCGTTGAACACGACCGTACTTTACACTCCCAGTACTCTCAGCTGTTTAGAATAATTGTAATCTCAGGAGTTATGCAGATTTTTTGTTGTATTCAAAGTTATCTTTGTATCTCAGTCTTAATTTTGATGATTTGAACATTCAATTGTGAGACCAAGTTATCCTGATTGAGACTTCAAATTATGGATTGATCGATTCATATTTTAGATTATTTTTACTTAAACAAAGAGGGGGTGGGTCAGGACTTTTGCATTTACTTGGAATTATTAACCGTAAATAATAATTATATTAACCAAGTTTGTATTATCCAAACTCTACTGTATTTGTTGATATGAAAATAACAACTGTTCTTTTTGTATAAATATTTGGTGATCCTGTTTATTCAGTCTGTGATAGCTGAACATTCTGTCTAACCTTTCATCATTTCTATTTGATAACAGAAAGAAATAACAAATAAATAAATACACATCAAACCAAGGCATTGATGTTGAGACTTCAAATTATTGATTGACCGATTCATATTATAGATTTTTTTACTTAAACAAAGATGGGGGGGGGGGGGGGAATCAGGACTTTTTCATTTGATTGGAATTATTAACGTTGTTGTATGTTTCTGGAAATCTATAACACTTCTCAAAGTCAAGAAGTTGTGATTGCCTGGAGACAGTGTTACTGCCTCACATGTAATCCAAATCCTGCCACTGCGTCATGTTGGCTGTTGCTTGGTTCTTGAACCGATTGTGAAACCCGGCAATGATCTACACATTTCACACTACATGTCTACTCACTGTAAATGTCAAGGCTGCCAAGGTCAAGGTTTAATGATTTAAATCCTAAAAGTTCTCTAACTTAAAGGTCAATAAGATCTTAACACGTCACAATACAAATCTTCAGTAACAATGTGCTTCTCTGGTTACTAATATTTTAAGCTGACCAAAGAAAAGAATAAAACCACAGGTGATTTCAATCTGCGCTTTCCTAACCCTAACCCTGCATAACAATATAACAGACCTGCGGAGCTGGATTAAATCTTTCCTGTACTTCTGCATATGTGAACACACTGGCAAAAGTGATATGTGGTTGGTGCTGCTTGATTTACACCAGTGTCAGTGAAGCACATACCAAGTGTATGAATGAACGCACTACACTGATATTATATACACAGGGTGTCTTGATACCTTTGTACATTAAATGCAGGATTTTAAAAGGAATACAGTAATTGGTGCTTTGAAACCACTATGTTGAATCAAAATATATAGAAGAAAGTTATAAATCTTTAAAAATATTTACAAAAATCAATATCAATAAATAGTGAATACTTGATGGCTGACTTTATCTACCCTATTTATTGCAAACAAGTTAGATATCGATGAATGAATATCGGTCGAGTTTTAATGAGATCGATATTCATCCATCGGTATCTAATGAGTTTGCCATTAATTGGGTAGATAAACTTAGCCAGCAAGTATTCATTTTAATCCACTTTTATTCATTAAAATGTAGTGATCTTTCTCAAATTAACATTTACGTACGTTCTAGAAATAATAAGCAAACAAAGGAAGTAAGGAGTATCGTTTACAATATCCGTATTTCGGCACCAAAGTACAATAGTGTTGTCTAACTCAAGACTTCCTGTGAACAACTGGTGTGCAAACAAGTAGCCGAAGACATAAGCGAGAATGAACTTTGGGTATTCATTGATGAAACCTTTTCAGCACCATACGCCAATATATATCATTTCTATCAACAAACTTTATTGTCTAATATTTACTTGTGGGAATTTCCCCCTATTATTCCATTCATTTGTTGGAATAAATACATTTATCAGGTTATCAATAATGAAGGTTACAAAGACTCAGTACAATTTGCACACAAAATCAATTGATTTATTAAATTGATGGCTTTATTTCTTAAAAATGCAAAACAAACAAAATATGTTGTTCCCAAAAGCAGTATTAAAACAAACATGTAACACAAAAAGTTGACATACAAAACTTTCCCACAATCAAAGCATTTTATATATTTCTCTCATGCAAAAAGTCTTCAATTGCACTTAGCCAGGACTTTGATATTCCAGTGTCTTTGATTTGTAAATTAATTGTTAGTTAGTTATATTTTTATCTACTCGTAGAACAGTAAATTTATAGAACAATCAAGGGCTAAGCCAGTAGAGTGTGGCAGCACTAGACAGATTCAAACCCTGGTCTTCTCGCATGCAAGTCAGGCCAATATCCTTGCTTTTAGTAAATATAGAAAACGGGAAAAGTTCAAAATTGACATTTACAATAACAATTTGGTCCGACATATCATTCTAAATAGGCTATTTGTGTACATTTTCCTCTAGTGTCATTAAAAACTTGCAAATTGTTAACCATTTTGGCCAAAGTATCAAAATGGGTAATTTGTGTAAGAACCATTTTGGTATAAAATATCATTAAAAACTAGCAAATTGTAAAATCTTTGGGTTCAAAATACAATATTGGGCAATTTGTTGAAATTGTCCTATTCGTGTTCATTTTGAGCTCACACCTATACACATTGCTGTATAGGATAAGATGTTATTTATTAAACCGGAAGTAGGTTTAATATTGCCAAATTGGAATTCATACTGCTCATATATATTGATATAAGTGTGTAGCAATTAAATGTAATAGATATTATATAGTTATTTACCTCAGCTTCCAATCGGCTCTCTGATGTTATGGTTAGGACGTCCGTCTCAAAAGCAAACATTTCGGGTTTGTTTCAGTCAAGAAACTCATTTCATTTTTGAATAAGTTGTAGAATAGAAAGTTCTACTAAGTAAAGTGACATTTCAAAATACCCCATAGTCGCCCTTGAGTGCGGTAAAGAAGTTGCGAGAAAGAGAGCAACGCCATCTTGACATCTCCGAAACAAGCAGCCTTTCTAGGCCCGCATACAAATTATGCTGTATCAGTGATCTCAATTGTTTTTCTATTTGACTCCATTTTAATTTTCATATTTCAATTTGGCAATTATAAAAAATACTTAGGTTTTTTTTTTACATGAAAAAGACAAAATGGAACATGCAAAAGTCAAACAATAAAACATGAACATTGATCAAATGATTAAAGCTTGAGTAGATTTGGTGGCAATAATAAAACAACTTCAGGGGCGGGGTATGAAGGGGGAGGGTGGGGGGGGGTTGAAGATCTATAATATTGAAATGATGCTTGTTTTCATAATCAATCAAATGAACAAGAATACAATAATAATAAGAAGTAAGATTCTCTATTTTATGTCTTAAATGATTTTGAAGTCTTTACATTTAAAAAATGTTTCTTACCTGAAATTACCAATGTTTGTTTGGAATTATTATAAAAGAAAATGAGTATTTCCAGGGCTGATGAAAACAAAAACAACATCTGCTTGTAAATAGGGCAACCAAGAGTTGCCTCAAATGTCCTTGATTATGTCTCCCATAACCCATTCACAATTAACTCCCCTTGATTATGTCTCCCATAACCCATTCACAATAAACTCCCCTTGATTATGTCTCCCATAAC
The DNA here is from genome assembly GCA_032362205.1 of Clione limacina. Taxonomy (NCBI): domain Eukaryota; kingdom Metazoa; phylum Mollusca; class Gastropoda; order Pteropoda; family Clionidae; genus Clione; species Clione limacina. The sequence continues at coordinate 205 of JAUUEB010440070.1, read as the reverse complement.
CCATTCACAATTAACTCCCCTTGATTATGTCTCCCATAACCCATTCACAATTAACTCTCCTTGATTATGTCTCCCATAACCCATTCACACTTAACTCCCCTTGATTATGTCTCCCATAACCCATTCATAATTAACTCCCCTTGATTATGTCTCCCATAACCCATTCACAATAAACTCCCCTTGATTATGTCTCCCATAACCCATT
>JAUUEB010439959.1:0-11900 GCA_032362205.1 Clione limacina | reverse complement strand
CCGGTGGGGTGCCTCCACGGACCTCTCACCACCTTCTAAAACTTAGGTCCATAACCATTTCCCCAATTTAATGAAAAATAACATAAGTAATAAAACAAGACTAAGATAAATATAAAACAGAAATAAGAAAATAAAACAGAATTTTAAAACGTCCTGACATGATCGCGGTAGCGGTGTTCAAAATCATTTTAATTATTTATAATCATTTTTTATTTTCTCTAATGTTAATTTTTTTAAATTTTTATGGTGGGCGAAATACGGGTATACCGTAAAGACCACCCTAAACAAAATATTCTAGGCTTGAGCTAATGAACTTTGTTAAGTTTTTCTTGAGTCGATATTCTTATCACATTCAAATCTTTAAAAAGTATCGATAAGAAGTAATATGAGAAGATATATCATAACATAACTTTGTCACAAACATTTAGATGAAAAAAGTATTCTTAGAACATACGTAGTCATGGTAACTGTTACAATACGTTTAAGTTGTGTGGACATTTTTTACGTCATAAATTTATCTTACTCAATGCGTCTATTGTTTGAAGTGTATTCATGCTTTAAAATCGTCATTGGAGATTTCCGTCTTTTTCTACAAACATAGTTATTTTCAAGATACTGTGTACATTGATAACACTTGGAATAAACGTTTATAATACAACACATTACCTTGATTTATTTTGTTCTACTTTTGTGTAAAAGATCTAGTATATATTTGTTCTGTATGTAAGAAGTAGAAATGATTGACTGATATCCCAGAAATAGATATTATTTTGTCTATTCAAATAAAGAAGATATCGCAGATGGCCCAAACAGGAAAATATGTTTATTCCATGAACTGTATGGTATAAGAGAGGAAATCCCATGCAATAAATATAAGCGATAATATTGGTTGACGCAATATAGGACGGCGAGGCATAAAGCAGGAGGAAGCGAAAAACAGCACGGGTCGCGCGTCTGAAAAGCCCAGTCAGAGAAGGGGACAACAAGGCGGCGACTAGGAAGCAACACAGCGCTCGACGTAAACAAACACTGTGCCTAGTGGGGCGATGGGTGTTGTGAGTATCGATTCATCACAACGTTGGTTGTTCATAGAAGTTGTTTTTGTTCGTTTAATTATAATATTGATAACGTAGATTTTGATGTTTTGAAAAATCACCAAACCTTTAGGAAATATGCCAAGTGGAATAAAATGAATACTTCCTGGATGAGTTTATCTATCTAATTAATGGCACACTCGTTTGATATTGATGGATGAATATCGATCTCGTTAAAACTCGATCGATATTCATTCATCGATATCAAACTCTTATGCCATAAATTTGGTAGATAAACTCAGCCAACCAGTATTCACTATTTACTTGATATAATAAATTGATGATTATCATAGCTTGTTTGCTGTCAATGACAACATCGAGTTCCTTATAGATATGCAAGAACACGAATAAAGCCAAATAAGAAACGGGCAATAACACGTTACTCACGTGTGCAAGACATACACGTTAAAGTTATGACATTTTTGAAAATCAAAATCTTAGAAGCTCACTAAACCCAACTGGGAGGATATTTTAAAAACTACCTCAATCAATTATCTCTCTAACATCCAGAGATACACATTACTTTTTTAAGATAGATAGTGACCACCGATTGGATATAAAATGCGTTGAGGCGTCGCTGTCTCGACATATATACAATACTAGAAGTATTTAGAGACGTATCAGTATAGTATATTTTATTAATATATAAAATGCATATATATAATATCACAGACAATGTGGTCTCTCTCTTGTCTCTTGCTTCATCTGGCGTTAAAAGCTTTGGTTAGTTTCCATGCAATTGACATTTTAACATGGACCATTAAAAAGTGGCCAAGTTAATAGTCATCACCAACAGGCGCGTAGCCAGGATTTTGAAAAGGGGAGAGAACTTCGCTTGGGTCAAGACAATTTTGTTTGAATATAAGTTATAAAAGGAGCAAAGCTAGAGCTTTTGGGTCTTAAGGGGAGATGGGCATTCCTCTAACTACGCGCCTGGTCGATGAAGGGATTATAGCCCCTCGTGAAATGATTAGCAATGGAACAATGTGTTTGTGCATGTACTAGTAAACAAAGACACTATGTGATTACTATACATGCTTAACTTACAAGCCTTTGTGTTTGAAAACCATCAGAATCAAACCCAATTATTTTGTAGCACGAACGATTTCAATCAAGGTTAGGATGGAGGATGTGTACAGAAGGGACTATACAATGTATAATTTTGAGTTATTGATTATTTTAAGGTCACAAATATGATTAAATGCTGAACTTGTCAGCTGAATATTTCGCCAGGTGTGTATACCTCTGAAATATTACATATTGTTGTTATCTTTGACTTGGTATTCCTTACTGACAGGAGTTTTAGTGCATCGATAATACCCAGTTATCCTCTTAACAATTTTTAATTAGCTAACAATTAAATAAAAAAGTTACATCACACATATCTTTCATTCAAGAAGAAGGACCATTGTGTGGTTTGTACAATCAATCACGTTACGATGAAGAATATGTTCATCAAGAAAGCAAGTTATGTGTTTACGTAACGTATCATTTAATGACTACAATAGATTTAACCTTTTAAAATGTGTTGATTGTTTTAAGTTTTCATTTCTGTCATTTGACGGCTTTAATTCCACTTGCCAATTGGTATTTTTTAGCACAGAAGTAAACACCAATCAGTTGTGTAATACAATATCAGCGTATCGGCGCACATAAAAATAGTGCCTACTCTCTGGGGGAAAAAACAGTTTGAATAACAATCGCAGTAGATGGTTAAAAAATAGAATTTCTGGGTGATTAATGCTTTGTTTTTCGTTATTGGACACAAAGGCTTCGTCTTTTTGTTCAGTATTGAAAATCTCAGCGATAATCACCCATATCCCCCTCGAATCTATTTCATACAATATCTAAGGCTAAATCATTAAACTTGATCAAGAATGATTCATGCATTCACTACAAAGAACGCGTTGGTGTGAGATTCTTGTCAATAGTCACGGTTGGTAGCTTTGATAATCAACCAATCTTTTTTAAAATCAAAATGCTTATCTCATTCCATTACATATGGAAATAATCCAAACAAAGTTCCCAACATTTAATTGAGAACGTATGTACAAAGTAAAAGTGGAAATTTGAAGAATATTATTTTATCCTTATGGAATTACTGCTTTTTGTTAGCAGTATTTTTGAATCGGCCTTCATTTTATTCAGTGACAGACATCATGCAAACTCATCTGCAAAATTGCATAAAACCGCCTAAGCATTAACCCAGTTATGCTGTTATCTTTGCACATAACCTTTTTTGTGTAGTATTAGATGGCGTCTGAGTGAAATCCTAAAAATTCCCACTTTTACTTTTTTGTTAACTGTTGGTCATACAAATTCGGTCATACTGCCACACAAATATTAAATAGATTTAGAGACAACCGCTTTGAATAACATAGTGCAGGGCAAAATTTACGCGAAAACTGTTTCAAATTAATTTATTTCCCAAAAGTTCTCTTAACCTGACAAAAATCTCTTGAACTTTCGTCGCTTATTTTCTCTTTCAAGTGTGATTGTTTCGTTAAAGTAGAAGAAAATATTCCTGTGAGAAATGCCGAGTCAGTAGCTTTCGTAAAGGACTTTAAAGCGATTAAAAGACATACCAAAATTATTTTAAGGGGTATCTCAATGTGGGAAATTTTGTTTTGGGAGGAAACGTTTGAGATTTTCTATATGAGAGGTTTTGTAAAAAATTAGAAAAAAAATATTCTCATAAATTATTAAATTAAATTTTAGCTTCAGATATTTAATCTTTGATGCTGAAAAATCCAGATTGCCAAAAATCGACGCTTGGCAATGCGATACATTGTCACCATTGTAGTTTTGTGTCCCTTTAAAGCCATTTAAAAAGCTTCTGACTCACCATCATATGACTCACCGGCAAAAAATAATCATATATCTAAGCCGAAATTAATAACTAAATTGTAAGACGTTTTTTTTAACTTTTTATAAATGTACAATTTGTATTGGTTTTTGCGTAACTTTTGCCTCGCAGTATTTAAGGGTTTCGGAGTGCGTTTTTTATAGGCTAGTGTTTATAAACACCCTGTATTACTTAGAAAGTGACCATTCTATAAGATATTTATTTGAGGACTCCAATATATGTTCGTTCAGAACACACTATAAGGCCTACGGAGCCTAGAAGAAACTAGGGTTTGTTACATTTTGCTTAATCGAGCACAGCCAACGCCAGCAAAAGTTGAAAGGTGCAACACATCACTGTATATTACTTTATATGATGAACACCAAACTAAGAAAGAGACCAGTGTACGTCATGGTCATTTTTTTTACTAATAATTATATATGTTTAGAATCAGTCAATCTCTAAAGAATCTAAAAATACTAGGTTTAATCTAATGTTGCTAAATAAAGCACAGCAAATGCTAATGAATTCGTGAAAGCTTTTATAAATTACTATATATTATGAGCACCTAACTAAGTATGTATTTTAATCACGAAAAAATCACTTTACGTCACAATAAGGATTCTTAACATTAAGATACAATCATTTCGAAAATTCACATACTCAACAGTAAGTTTTCGTCCTGATGACGTCACAGTCAAGTTGGACCCTTATATTAAAAAAAATATTCATAATTGGCTCGGACCTTTTTTTGGACCTTTGTCCAGCATCCCTAGTGGTCAGTCGGTGCAGTTTTTTTGGAGTGACATCAATTTTCCTTGCCTATGCAAAGCATCTACCCCCTCCCCCCCCCCCCCGACTGCTGATAATCTTACAGGATATACATTTCTCTAGTTCACAACTTTATTTTGAACAATAACATTTGTGACTGTATTGCTGTTGTCAAATGTAGCAATGACTTGTTGCTTGAATTGGTCATCTAAAGTTCTTTATTGATAACAGTTTTTTCCAATTATCTCGGACAGATTAAGTTTGAAAAAATATGACTGGACTCACTGTTATGCAACATACTGAAGACATGGGTTATTCATTCATAATTTATGATTTTACTACAACATGACATATAAACTTAGGTAACCCTTAGGTCCTGGACCATCCTTAAGTAAGTTTCGGTGGCCTATATAATCAACAAAATAAGTCTTGCCTTATAATAACTTCATCAGTTTATGCATTATCTTCGTTTTAGGTAAATAACAAGAGAGTGTTTGATCAATTGATCGATTGCTTGCTTGATTGATAGTTTACTTGTTTGTTGGGATTGACTCTTTGATCGAAAGTTTGTTTGATTGATTTGTCGATTAAATGATCGAGTGATAAATTCATTACTTAATCGATTGATTAATTAATTATTTGGTTGGTCAATTAATTGATTGATTAATTAAACGCTGGAGTCTGTTATTTAAGAAAATTTGACACTTAAATTCTGTTTTTATGACGTTAAGTCAGGAATATGACACCGTATAATTAAGATAAAAACGTATTTTTGCTAGTTAAAACTTCTAAATTTTTACATAGTATTGTTTCAAAGTCGTTCAATCTGGAATAAGACACAGTATTATTGTGATGAAAAAGAGTTTTGCTAGTCAATTCTTGTAAATTTGAGATCCCCGCTTTGAAAACAGTGCGCCATGAATCAGACCCTTATGATTTTGTTACTAGAATAACAAAATCGCCCTGGAAGTCAACTGTTATTGCTTTTGTTAATTTTATTCGATGAATTATCTATTTTTTGTATTTATTATCTAGTATGTGGGCTGAATAAAACTTGACGGGAATATAAAGAGCATTCCGAACAAGGCTGGTTATTGAAAACAGTGAAAGCGACATTGAAGTTTGACTCAATTATCATAAATTTTTCATATATCTTCTTTACATATAGTTTCTTCGAATATGATAAAAAATCAATTATTGTCGAAAAGTGGAATTTAAAAGATTAAAAATGATAAATTGCCAGGTTTAAACATGTAAAATGTTATGTTGTTTAAAATCCCTGAATTTTATAAAAAACATTTATGTATTCAAGAAAATCCAATAAAAATCAAATCTGTTACTACTTCAATCTTACAAATTAAATGTACATATGTATATTGTTAAAAAATGTGACGTCATGACAGCCGCTTTTCTTTTTTCTCAATTCAAACTTGTGGTGTAAGAACTGAACATCACTTAACCTTCATACAACCTTGACATGAGTAGGGTGACATACAGTGGAGGGAGTTAACACTTGACTGACATTGATCAAAACTGACCCTTTAACTGATTTTCATATAAATTATCAGTGAGTTGTCCTCGCATGTTTGTCAGACAGCAGAATGAACATCAAACACAAGCATATTGGGGATTATCGGCTTTGTAAGCTCTTGGACAGTTCATCTTAAGATATCATGAATACATAAACAAAGCACTGACAATCGCGATAATGAATAGTAAAAGTGTTTAACGTCTTGTCGCTCTTGTAGGACCTGAGGCAAGTCAACTAATATGGAGAACTAGCGCCTTATCGCTAGAGTCTGAAATAGACGCCCCCCGTCTATTAAGTTTAGGGGAATGTTCCCACCCCCCGTATCTTATTCGCACGCCCTTCTATTGAATTTTACGGGATTGAGATTAAAAAGACGCAAAAAAGTCTCCGGAAAAATCACATTCCAAATCTAGTCAATAAAAAGTATTATTAGTCAATAAATGTTAATTACATTACTACACTGATTATTCCCTTGTTTTTTTGTGTTGCATACTAGTAATAGTTATGATTTTAAGGGTATTAAGATAATGTCCAACCACTTCGCTTGAACAGGGACACCTCCCCTTCTATTCGCACCCCCCTTCTATTTAAGACATTAGAAGTATCTCTGTATTTTGTTGATTTAACTCAAATTATCGACGATTTGACGTCGGAGAATATGAAAATGGGTTATAAATGTTGCACATCTAGAGCATTTAACTGCAATTTCTAACTTAATCAAATTGATACAACGAAACGCACCGTAACACAGTAATTCAATGACAGATATGTGTATTCATATTTAAGATAGGCAATTGCGTAACCGTGAGTTGAGGAAAACGATCTGGTTTCTCAATCTGGTTTCTATTATGCTGTCCACAAAATGTCTGGAACTTGGGTTTGGGTTTTTGGAAACAACATTACATGTAGAATGTTATCAAACTTTTTTTTACTAAAATCATATGTGAACTTGACAATCCTACATCCGTGTCAAATGAAGCGTGAAAACCGATGGGGACAGTGTACATTTTTGATTTGGTCATCAAAAACTGACACTTCAAACAATTTCTTTAGACAATTAGCAGCGACTGTTCATGCGAGCTCGTCGGTCATACAATACACAAAAAATACAATAGAGTACATTTCAAAAGAAAATCAATGTTTACCGTCTTTGCAAGCCTAGGGGTAATTAATCGTAAGTCAACAACAAAGTTCTATAGCAAATTAGCGCTTTTGTTCTTATAATCCCTGAGGCAAGTGAACCAAGGCGGGGTGGTATTTTTATCTAAGATTATTGTCGATGACCAATCGGATGTTCCCTTACTTTGAATGACATCAGTGATTCAATATTGTGGGAGTGGCATAAAAAAGACAATTGGGATAAAATTTTGTATAAGACTTGATACGACATCCGTTGTTCATCATTCAAGCCATTTTAAATCTAGTGTTATCGTATCTTCCAAGTGATTTTCTTTTGAATGTTTTCTCGTGGACTTATTTTATTTTGTTGCAGTCAGTGTTATCATCAACACAAAACTGAACATCCTTTGACAGTCATTGAAGCACAATAAGGTGAGTGTTTTATCATGTGTAATTGTCTATACTCTATTTTTGTCCTTTTGAACATTATTTACAGACTATAATATATCTCTTTGGACTAACTTTAATGAAAAAAATTGCACATTCGTCGTGTAAATTTAAGATTTGTTAACACGTTCAAAAACATTTCTCCTCATTATGTTATATAAGTCAAATAAAAAAGTAATAAGTTAAAATTATCTTGGTTCCTATGGTTGAATCGTGAAAAGGCAATTTTCTCTTGTGAAAATGATACGTACCAATCATAAACTATTTTCTTACGTAGTTGATGAAAATCTGAAACGTCTTTTAATTTTCGTTTATAATGACTTCAAGAACATGTCATTTTGTCATCCCTAGTCCTTATTCATAAAATATGATAACAACGGCTTCATAATAGAATATCAGAGTATTGTATTTTGAAATATTGCTACGCTAAGATTTGACAAGAAAAGAAATATTCTTTAATCTACCATCCGCTATAAACAAGATAATAAAAGAATAAACCATGTTTTATTTTGACAGTTTTTAGTAAAACATTATAATTGCTCCAGACTTCTTATATTCTGCTAAGGGGAAGCATGTTGTTAAAATTGCAAATCAACAGGTTAAGTACGAATAGAGTAATAAGAAAATTATGAAGTTTTCATTTTGAAAAAACATGATTTAAGTGTGCGTTTTGTATCTGAAACGTTTTTGTTTGTTTATCGTTAGTTACACTGCTAAAAATTAAGATATCTTATTTATGTTGGTTAAATTATACAGGTTGTTGAATAGGATTGAGAATGTTCTTGTGCATTTGTTTTCTATAATCTTGAAAAAAAATTCACGTTTTCGATTTATTTATTGAACATGGTCAAGCAGCAGAAAGAGTTGTTACCGTTTATTTCGTTTTCCTGTTCTACTGCTTGTTGTTGCACACTCTATTTTGATTTTCTGATTAAGAATTTCACTTGTTTTCAATCAACAATTGATTTTCCTAGAATTTAAGGTCAAGTATTCATTTATTATTATTTATTTGATATTGAGATGTATTTACAGACAGGGTCATTTCTTCAGATAAGGATACGGCTCATGAAAACAATCGGTTCAAAAAAGATCTTATCTGATAGAGTATTTTTTCTTTAGTGGGTGAAAGCTTTCCAAAAGTAGTGGTCAGTTGAGAATAGAAACTTGATGGTGTCATTTTTTCTTACAAATTCAGGTCGATCTAAACGCGCAAACACTGTATTCTTTACTTTTTGTCGACGTTTGTTTCGAAATCGACACCTCTTTAGTTTCCTTATAACACCGTTAGTATTTGACCAAATGACTTTATATTGTGACAATATGTGCCCCCTTAGCAGGGAAATGGCTAACGACTATCATATTCAAATCTTTGAGACGTGCTCTTGTATGTCCCTAGTGGTCATGTTCTGTCTGATTTCAAAGAGATAAATTGTCTAAAATATCAACTACACCAACTCTTTATCCTCGTTATCGAACAATTTTGACCCAAGACACAAAGTATTTTTCGTTTTGTCATTCTGTATGATTATGTCAAATTCCATAAATGTATCAATGTATGTGTTATTTTCTTTTAATTACTAATAATTGTTTTTATTAAAATTCAATAAAATCACAGGCATAATTACACGGCTTTGAAAACTTGTTGTAGTTAAATCGATGAGCTAAAGTCAAGTTGCTTAATTAGTTTCTAGATAATGCAAAATAAAAAAGGAATAAACAATATAATATGCGTATTTAACTAACCAATCAGCAGTACATATAATAGATTAAGTAGACCAGTGATCATTTTGTTCGCAAATTTCCTTTTGTAATCTGTTTACTAGGAACGTTAAAAAAGGTCTTGCTTATAAGTTTTAAAAAAATAAATTTTGTGAAGTTTTCAACCTAAAGAGACTAAAGCACTAGAAAAAATAATAAAAAATAAGATTATAATTATCAAGCTCCTTTATCTTGAACAAAAGTTCGAATGGATCTCACATTGGTAGTAAGGATGTATAATTGTTGACACAAATAACAAATAGTGTTTATCCTGACCAAGTATCTTATCCCTGTATTACCGATAAATCTATACTATTGTCATAGATAACGATTCATAGAAGGTATATTAAATCTTTAACTTTTTTACTTCAACAAACGAAATGTATATATGATATGATAAGAATAAACTATTTGTTTTTATTAACTAGTTTTGCGGTAACTGACTATTCGTTTTTCTCTCCCTGTTCTTGTTACTCTTTAACATCAACACGAGACTGATATCGTCAAAAAGGAGGAGATTTTCTTCTGAACTTACAAAATATCCTATACGTGATCACACAGTTTGAGATGAAGTAATAAAGTAATGTATGTTCCAAAGTAAAGAGGAAGATAACCAAGGCGGATAGTTTGGTAAATTATCAATCAAATTTAACCAACTTGGTATGTTGTGAAGCGTTATGTCATTTCAATACAATAATATGTAGCGGTTTAAAACACAAGTTTTCTTTGTTAAAACAGCGTATTCACTATAACGTGGTTATCATTCATTATAGACCCAAAACTTAACTTTTATTTTTAAAAAATGTATTAAAGGTATCAATATTTGTAATATTTCGTAAATGTAGAAATGGGAAGATAAATGGTTTTTCTTTATCATTGACCGATAGCACATTGTAATAAATTCTGCACCGGTAAATATCATAAACATCCGGTTCACAACAGTTGTCCAAAAATGTATTCAAAATGTGTGTGGCACCGTGACCAACTTGGTGAGACCACTGGGCACGTTAAAGCGTGAATTTCTATGATTTCACACCAACGCCATCTTAAATGCTCAAAAAAATTCCTGTGCATATTTGAGAACAGCATTACTGGCTTAATACCTTATTGACTTTTATTAAATGTCATTAGTTTATTGTGTGAAGGTCATTCAAGAATAATGCGTACAAAGGGAAGCTACTCACAGACGCCATCTTTAATGCTCAAAAAAGTTCAAAACTGCTGAATATCCTAAGTACTTGATCGATTTTAATGCAAGTTTGCAAAGGATTTTTTATAATTGATAGACATTTATTAAATACAACATAAAAGCTTAAATTTACTAAAAACACAGACAAATAAAAAGTGTATTTAATCCCTCTGGATAGAATATTCCATAGACCAAAACCATCCACCTTTTATAGGATCTTAATTAAGACCCAATCGACTCAAATCAATTTAATCGAAATTATTTTCTAGTGTTTCGCCGTTATGAACAGCATTCTCTTCTATTTTAATGATATAGCGTGCTCTCGTCTAAATTCGTTTCCCCCCCCTGAATACAAAATAATAATCAATGGAATCCAAAATTTAGAAGCAATTGAAGTATATTTCTTATTTGTTTTTAGATTTGACGATATATCAATCAATTAAAAGGTGAAATATTATTTTTTTCGAATAATTAGTCTTATGTTTTTGCCATATTGAAATTATTATCATTACCGTGATTATCTGTACAGTTGTCTTTAATATTTTTCAAAAACTCAGTATAATATTTCCTCCACAGCTTTGTTCGATTATCATCATATTTACCTGCAGTTTCTATCGTGTCTGCACTAGACACAAAGACAGCAAAATCATGCCTTTTCTCACGTGGTATGGCAAAGATGCTACAAAACAATCCAATAAGACAGAAACCCCAGTTATATGTTATGGCACAGATGCTACAGAACAAGACTTGGAAACGGAAACACCAGTCAGCAGTGAAGATGCTAAGTTTATAGAACCAGAAGATGTCATACGTTATCGTACAGTCAACAAATCATCATCAATTTCTGACATAAAAACGATCAAGTATAATCCAAAACGGAGTCTTGAGTACATTCAGGAGTTTGGTGAGTCATCAACAAATATTAATCTACACATCATTAAATTTAATTGGTTACATAATTAATTGGTGCTATATTTGAAATGATGTCGTCATAAGACTTAACCGACCATTTTTGTATTGTAATAGTTCAACATTTACAATAAGAGATCTCGACGAAGAGTGCTACTGGGTAGCGAATATACTTATGATTGACCCACCTTAAAGGGATACGTTGCGTTTCGAGGGTCCTCCCTCTCCTCAGTCCCT
>JAUUEB010439848.1:0-11901 GCA_032362205.1 Clione limacina | reverse complement strand
CGAATATTTTAGTGATTGGGGGTTCTTGACCTCGGAAAACGTCTCCTACAGGTGGCTTGGCAATTGATGCCGTAAGAGTGACCGGGCGATTTTCAACTTTTGGTGTACCTAGAACTCAAATCCAGTTTCAAAATATCTGAGCAGCTAATGGCCACGGGTGCTATAGCCAGAGCCTGGACTTGTAGAGAGTGACGATCGTTAGCCATTTTTGTACACTGTTGCTTCTCTTGTTGCGTCTCTGACGTTTTCAATGTAAGAGGTTGTTGGTATCTTTCTTGGGCTACAGACCTATAATTTTCCCTTTGAAGTGTACCCTAAAATTCCGCTTCGTCTTTATATGTTACCAACATATCAAAAGAAGTATTTCGTTTCCCAAATCATATTCAAAAGTATTACACAAGTTTTGATTTCTTTATAATTATTGATAACTGACTAAGATATTTAGAAATCTACCAGTGGGTGAAATAGTCAATTAGGGAAGGTTGGGAGATTTCAAATACGGCGGCATAGATTGTTGACGCGTTCAAGAAATAACGAAGTGGCCGAAAAATCGTTTAAAAAAAATCCTTCTATGGGATAAAGTTAAAGAGCACCTATTAGATATGTTGCATTCATACGAAACATTTCTATGTCATTTCTCCAAGGGCATAGACAAAATGGGGTAACGTGGCATAACAATAAACTGGATGAATTCCGCGTTCATTTTCACGTATATTCAAAATAAGATTGCTAGCATATTTTAAAAAAAAACGAAGTGGTTTGAATTATCTTTATTTTGAAAAAACGCGCATATAATCGAACATAGGGGGTTGCTGTTGAAATTGATAGATTACGCCCTGCTAACCGAAATATTATTGGGGGACTACTCATTAGGGACCCATTGAACAGTATACTACAGTCTACATAGCTCAATTATGTTAACGTTTGCCTTGCCAATGTTATCCGTCGCTTTATTTCCCAATCTCAATCTCACCATTTTATTTAATTGCAAAAACCAGGGACTGGAAGGTATAAGAAACTGCTTGATTTGTTTCCTCTTAAGGTTTCATTTCCATGTGATCTTTTTCTGTGACACTACCATACATTAATTTGTTTACTTTCAGCGACATACCGTTTTCTTCTTTTTATTGTGTAACGCTAAAGAGTATTGACTGAGGAGAATTGTCAACATAAGTCCTGTTATATCGGCATAACCGAGAAGGTTTGTATTCATACAGTCCACCTTACTCCAAGGATTGCTGTATATATGTTTCAATATCGTCTCACTATACAGGCTAGTCAGATATGGTGGTAGAATGACTTTTTTCGCATGTCTTGTTCTATATTTGTGTATGCACTGGGATAACAGATTTAGTTGATAGTTGTTGGATTCCAGGATAGGATAGAAAATACAAAATGAATAACGTTAGTGTGGGTTACAAAATTCTAGTACCATGTTTATGCATTCTTTGTGTTTTAAACGTTTAGTAAACAAATAATCATACGTTAATTTCATATTAGGATATAGAGGTTAACACCAACTAAAAATAACTACACAAGAGTTTTAAGTGAGCTTCTAGTTAACTAAATGTATTATTTCATCAGTCTGGATTAGGGATGGGGGAGTTTATCTAACAATACGTTTTCACAATAGAGACAATCACAAAAACTTTGAACAGCATAGTACATATATACATATTGAATATGGTTGTAAACAACGAAGAGTTCAACACATCAGATCACTGAGCCTATTAGGTAAGCACAACTTGAGTCACTCCCGTTTCAGACACATTCAGAGAATCCGTAGGATGAATCTTAATAAAACGACTCAGGACCAACAGTATGTTGGATCATCTTAATTTTTTTTGGCATGAAAGAATAAATTTAGTTAATTGCCAGCTCACCTCAAACTCTTGTGTATTTATTTTAAGTCGGTGTTTACCTCTAAATCCTAATATGAATTTATTATCTCCAAAGAGTGCCTCAGAAATGAAGTTTATTTCTAATACGTTAGCTGTACGAAGATAAATGATTGAAATTATCTCTTGCATGTCTATCATTAATAACAACTGCTTAATAGAGAAAAGATGTATCATCATCAGACGGAAATGTCATTTTAAACGACACACATTATCGTGTTAAAAACGAATTAATGAATGCACACCAAGACTCTTTCGTCTGCTTAAAACCTGTGATGAAACAGTTTTTTGACTTGATTTCAATTTTGTGGCTCTGTTTCAGAGTTAAAAAAAATGCTTTCGTCCAATCGGAATTTCCAAAATCTTTGTTTTAGATGTCTGGGCCATTATACATTTCTGGAAACACCCAGAATCAAATTCAAATCAACACATGACGTCAATAGTCTCTTTTTTTTGAAGAATGTGATGAAACAAAATAGTTTGTTCTCCCCTTGGATCCTGTATCTAAATTGTAATACGAACTGAAAATGATATTATGTTTTGGTGCATCGTTTTTAATATTTCAGTTCTTTTTAAACATCACTATGTTATTATTGGTCCATATATGATGAAATAAAAAGGTTAACTACGTATGTACATCTTTGTTTCCTCACTAAGCAGTCGGCTTGATATCAATATGTTCTATATTTTTTCAGTTACTAGAAATCATAATCTTAATCACAAAATAGTTGGAACTGTAAGGTGCGCTTGCTTATTCAATTTAAAATAGCTTTATAGCTCAGATCCAAGATTCCCAATATGTATATTTCTGTCCTCGATTATATATTTTTACTTTCGTAGAATCGGCATCTTAATGTGTATTTGGACACTTAAATGTTCGGATTATTTTTAGAACCGTTTGTTATCGTCTCCTGCAGTGCTTAAGCTTGAACTTTTAACTTCAGCTATTCCTTGGGATCTTTTTGCGCTAAAAATACCGAGAGGTAGCTACATTTAACATATTATCAAACCCGCGGGAACAAGTTAAAAGCAATAATCACCGTCTTTTAGATGCAAAAAAATGCAGATAATGCAAGCAAAATTATTTGCTTACCTGTTAACTTGTGTAAGGTAAATAAGAGTTCAAACATATTGTTTTTTTACTGCAGCTAAACAAGTTCTATGGAAAGGTAAAGGAACTAATTATCTTTGTATAAACCAGAAGAGTCAAATGATGTCGCTATATATAATTTGACTGTGTAGATTACGCTATTCGTATTATTTTACCTTTTTTTTTTACTCTAAATATGTTAAACTAAAGAAACCCGAACGTACTATTACAATTTTAAATAAGTTCACCACACTTGATGCAAATGTTAAAGAAATCGTTATATTGAGTTTTAAGTTGAGTTTTATTTAACACTGTATGAAAAATTATGCCTGTTAAATGTGTAAGTCAGTTAATTTTTACAAGGACTTGACAGTAACACATAACTGCGTTAGTGCCAAGCTATCTCTCTGTAACGTATCGTTTTTTTTCTCACTCAATTTTTGTCAAGTTGATTTCGCTGATTGGACCGAACCATACCATGTTTAAGGTTCTAGTTCAATGTGGACACTTAGTTTATGTGTACAACTTGTACCATGTAAATAGTTGAAGATTCCCCTTGAAATCTTACTTAAATCTCCAGATTGCACCTTATTGTGTTTTTAAACGTTATCAACTATGAGAGATTAATAATTTTTTTCCTCGAAACTTTGATTCTTAAGAATTGATGCTGATATGAAATAAGATTTTGTATCCCCACCTGGAGTTTTTGTTCCATATAAACCTTTGCAAATAACTGACTCGGCATCCGTAGAATTATTTTTTTGTCATGGCTAGACAGATAAATCAAGTTAAACCGACAGAAAACTGACTGAGAACCTTCCGTTTTATTTGCCTTAATAATTCATGTTGTTTTTTCGTCCGGTCGTGAACATCATAATACTTTCTATTTTTTCTCATTCCGTAAAAAATGTAAGAACGTTTGCTGACAGGTAAACATAAAGATGTAACGGCATATTTATGTATCTGCTAAAACTGCAAATAAACACACCCATAGCAGTCGACATTTACGTTCTTGTTATAACTTCTCTTAATATATTCAATCAAGCTTAACAATTAGTATTTGTTAATTCATTCTGATAGCCTGCTGAAGTTTCCTTTATTGTTTTATATTTATACCTTAAACATAGGACTTTTTTCTTGGGGATTTTCTTTCATAGCATATTCTTTCTGTCGTGGATTCATTTCTTGTTCCCCCATAATATATACTGTACTCTAGGAACAATTTTAGGATATGGTAAATCTTAGATGCTGTACCTAACGTGACGTCAAACCATCGTACAGTAGTAAAATACAAATTGGCGCCTGAAGGTATAATGTTACTATTTAAGTTAAGGAAAATGGTAGCGGAATAATATGTCAATGCAACTTAATAGCATTAAAAATCGCAAGTAGGGCTTGTTTGGTGGTTTAAAATGTTATAGACATTGTAATCCTGCTTAAAATGCAACAACATGGGCAAAAATTATTATTTTCAAAGTGATAGGAATAATGTTTAAAAAGTAAGGAAAGTTGTGTTTTCAAGAGAAAAACGTTTCTTTTTACTGAACACTTGACATGAAAGGTACGCTAGTGAAAATTCTGGACACTACATTTTCTTAAATGTAAAGTATGTTTAGCACAAAAGTGTCAGGTATAAAAAAACGCTTGTATATGAGCTATGTTTACTCAAAATGTCAGTACTTTAGTAAGAATTTAAAGTAATTAAATCAGATGAAATAATAGTGGTATCATACCTTAAGTCCGCCATAATCCTGTTTTTAAATAGTATTTTCTTAATTGTTATGTTAATATGATTTGTTATTTCGTGACTAACTCATTCCCTTGTTGACTGTCATTTAAGCGTTTTGTACATTAATAAACCAGTATTTACATATCTTAATTAGATTGACTCTGCCCACAAGGAATCATGCCTCCCCATGACATGTATGTTTTGATTGAAATTTAATTCAATTTAGTCTTGCTTAGAATGTTGATTCATTTTGTATAGTATTTTGATTGTGTAAATGCTGTATCCAACTCTACTTTTGATAGATCAGTGTTGATGAAAGTACTCATATTCTTACAATTTGAAAAGAATATCGCGACACAAGCCTTAACTCTTGTAGCCTTTTGCAAATAAGTCCATCTGATGCCTGTATTGCAAATGTAATTTGCTGTGAGTCCATGTTCATACATTTCGGAACTTGGCACTTTTCTTGTGCAAGACTGTCGGGTGTCCTGCTGCGTGGCATCGTACAGAAGCAATTCAGGACCCTGCAACCAGAAGAGGAGATCAGAGTATTGGAGCTCAATCCACGATATTCAAATGTCCTTGTGTTGTCTTTTTTGTAGATCAGATGTGACAATTAATGGATTATATAATTGTAATAAACGATATCATATTTCCCCAGTTCGTTTAAATATATCTAATTGTGACAGAACACACAGAATACAGATTATAAATTCCAATGTGTTACTTTGTTTGTCATTTGTTTGGAAAGACTAAATACGATTCTGTTGTCCTGTGTTATCAGACTCTTAACGTTCAATTATTTATGTACCGGTTGTTGAACTCTTTTAGCGTCGACCATTATGAAATCATTTTTAAAGATACATCTCTGCTGCTAACGGTAGAATAAAAGATGTGTTTAACATTCCGATACAAAATTAAGGTCTTTTGCCTAAACCGTGTTAAATTGATACCTAAACGTATTATGGAATCTTATCTGACACTCGCTTTTTTCGATGATACGTGATGGTACAAATATTGAATTTGATACAATAAATGGTAGTGTTAATTTTCTTGAATCGAAAATAACATTTCGACTTACATTGATGTATATCTATGACGGTCAATGATTGGTCCATTCTATAGTTTGCAATGATAATCTTTACCTTACACCATAATATGAATGTCTTGATTTAAAAACATCCTTATGAGTTGACTTAGACATGTAAATTGTTCGTTAACTATTCATACAAATGGACTTTAATTTTGATTGGTATATTTAACCAAAATTATTTGCTATTATTTAATGTTATTCGAAATGTGAAGTAATTTAACGACAACGTGGCACATATAATGTACACAACTACCATTCACTGCAAAATGTTTAGGACTTTCATGCGAACTTTTTCGAAATCAATCTAGGTACGTGTATATGTTTTTTAAGGTTTTGTGTTGTCTGATGATTGTCAACAGGCGCTGTCTTTTGAATAGTTACAAAGACAAACACCGAAGGGTCTAAGGTAAGGTTATCTTGAGGCGCATTTTACATCATTTTTTATTGATAGTACTTTTCCCGAACATGCACCTATAGCCAGGTAATCACAGGCAATGTAAAAGGTAACACTGTCCTGATACATCAAGTGTACGTACAATCTTTCAGGATCAAGAAGTTGTTAACCTAGTTGGAATTCACGGCACCGTCTCTTTATTTTCGAACAACCGTGGCCAATCTGGTATAAGGAAATTTTATTTTGTTTTATTCTGTTACACATTTTCTGATTTCGTATGTTTTAATTGTTTTGTTTTTTTCATTGATATTGATCAATTGTGATTGCAATGAGATCAAAGCAAATGACCTGGCTGAAATGTATCCATCCCAAATATGATTTTAAAAACTTTCAGGAGAATGCACAATATGAGGTCATGTCTTTTAGTCGTTCACCGTTTTTATTATCTTCATCATGATGTAATCAAATGCGTACTTAGCGATGGACATTATAATACGACTGCACTGCTTGGAGAAAACATTATAGTTATTGAAACATATTATATGGTTGATCTGACGGTTTGTCAACCATTATACATGGTTGTAACCTAGCAGATGTATTGAGGTAACATAATATATCAATTATCCCTGAAACGCACCCGCATAATCGACCAGGTAAGCATATAGACGTGGGAATATCATTTGTATCACCTGTCTTCTGATCTTTTTTTCGCCTAGGAAATGGTGTGCGCTGATTTTGTCTGTATGTAATATGTAACAGGTAAATTAGTAAATGCCAGCAAACTGATTCAGTAATTTATTTGTATGTTAAAGTAATTGCCTGTATGACAAATGTCTTAACACAAATGCACAATCACCAGGTACATTTTTCAAACGAACTGATTTTTTACATGTTTATCTATCTCAGGTTCCTAAATTCGGGGATCGTTAGCACTATTGAGATAGTAAAGTGTGGTTTTTGTGTGGGGGTTGGTGTATCGTCTGCTGGACTGCTGAAAAGGTAAAACTATGACACAAATCATTTCTTAGAACACACATATTCTGTAAACGGAAAGTCAAATACACGCATAAGTGCATACATAATTTGGTATATAAGGGGAATTGCAAAGGGGAGTGAGGAGTAAACGTACTGCATGTACTTACGACAAAAATGTGGAATATTTAACAAAGTTTATAAGAGGAGCGCTAGAATTACTGCCTATCATGTTAAAAGAAAAATTAGAAGAACGAAGTAAGAAAGCGTATGCTGACCAGCTGAGGAAGATGATGAATGGCGCAAAATATAAAATAAAGATTTATCACTATGAATAGTTCCTATGTTGTGATAACCCAATCTGTTGCTATCTGCATAAACATCTTTTCAATCCGACAAAACGCAATATATTGTATACTATACGACTCATGAATTTTAATCGTCTTGTCACATAATGAAGCGCACAGATTTGTCAGATATTGTATAATAGTTGTTGTTGATGTAAACAATTGTTTCATTTATATCAGAACATTACAGTTCTTTCCCAGTTGCAAAACCCCACATTAGCTTAATGCAGTGTATCTTCGATTCGTGAGAAACAAAACATGAAACCCATATTATGTTCGGTCGTGGTCAAACACATTATGTTTAAGCAATATTGAAATTCAACAAAATCACCTGGTTATGTATACATTACAGAACTGAGCGCGTGAGACGTTCATATAACCAGATATTTTTCTTTCATGTTATACAGGGTGTGTTTAAATTATTTCCAATGCTAAAATGAAATCGTTAACAACTATGATAATCAAATAAATGTGTTTCTTGCAGTTGTGTTAGAATCGGAAGTTTAGTTACTGAATTTCATTCAATAAGTCTTCAATAACAAGAAACGGAATTAATCTCATTAATCCCTTTCTTTTCTGAAAATTAAGTCAAAGAATTATTGGTTATATGAACACTATTGTTAACACCAGTTTGCAATGAAGTAACTCTGCTTAGATTAGAAACATGTATCATTGTTCAAATTGAAAGATAAAAGAAAATGCCATTGCCTGACTCCACTGATGAAGTAAGAGTTACTTGTTATGTGCCCTCAAACAGAATAAACGCATCCAATTTGATTTTTTGAAGCTCTTATTATCTCAAAAAGAACATGTGTTGATATGTGTAACAAAGTGTTTCGTAGGTGGTTTTGAATTCGGATTTTTGTTGATTTTTTCTCTTTGTATATACAATTACAGTTCAATTTATTTATGGAAGATAATTTTGAATGACAGCATTTTAAATAGAAGCAAATAATATGGTATTTGAGTTTCTTTTAAAGATGATGTTACACAACAAAATGCTGATAGATTAATTTATTTGTTCATGTGTTTAACTCGGTATTTCCCATTGAATCAAAAAGATTATTGCCCAAGCATTTTTATATAGTTAATGTTTTTGTGTGTCATTTCCGTTAAAAGATTATTATAAAGATTATTTACATTATTGCAGCAACAAGTAAGAGCCTCTTGAGACGGCATTTAACAAGCTATCTTTAGGTTCAATCATGTAGCCCCATGATGCTAAAATTACTCTGCTTTGTAAGGAGCAAACCAAATCTCAACTAAATTGTGTTGACTTTAAGAGCAATTATATAATCGAAACTTCTATATTTGTTCAGTTGTTATTTTTACGAGGGGCAAAGCTTTATGTTTTCGAGGTTATTATTCAATCCCCTATAGAAATAAATACATTTTAGTCAAACACAATAGATAGTCCATGAACATTTTGTTCATAAATACCATTTTTCGTTTTCATGTTCCAAAACATATCAAAATGTATTAAAATAGTTTGTATTACTTTATAATGATAAATTGCTAAGGAATCAAGTAAGTCAACAGTACCCCCCCCCCCCCCACCCCATAACCATATGGATACTTCGTTGAACAATAAAATAACATCACGAAGAACGCGAAACCAAAGGTGTCTGACCTTTTTTATGGCTGTATTTTTATTGTGAAATTGGCTGCAGTTTTCACAGGGTCAGCTGTCTTAAAATGATGTGTCGGCTGTCCACATCTGTTTCCTGTGGGAGGTTGAGTTCTAGCAGTGTTAGATGAATCGCTCCATTGCCAGGTTGGCTCTTTAACATGAGCAGTGTGGGGAATTTAGACGTTTAAAACATACATGTATATGATGATTTAGACGAGTATGTCCAGTTCTCAGCATTATGAGAATGAACTATTCTTGTATTGACATTTTATTTCAGCTTTCTAGAAGCTTCTATGAGGTTGGGAGTGAACAAGCCAGAAACAGAAGGCAAAAAAGTGAAAATTATACGTCAGAAAGAAGAAGAGAGAAAGATACACACACACACACACACATATATATATATACATATATGTCGTAGCATCATTTTAAGACAGCTGACTCTGTGAAAACTGCAGCCAATTTCACAATAAAAATACAGCCTTTAAAAAGGTCAGACACCATGTTATAGAGATGTTGCCCTTACGTGAACTTGACGAGGTCATATCGTTACAGACAAGGAAGTAATAACAGTCAATGGGTTCAATAAACTATGTTACGCCACAATTACAAAAGACATAATGAAGAGGTCATATCGTTATAGACAAGAGAGTGATATAATGAACAGGTCCATAAAGTTTGTTACGCATACTCAGAAAGACATAATAACGAAGCTATACCAACACAGACAAGGCAGTGATCAGGGTGGCAGGATATATGAAAAGTATGATTTGTATATGAGATCGTGATCACACTGTGATTTAAGATTTCATTAAACAATGTAACAGAACAGGTCAAAATGGTTTTAAACCAAGGTTAATCAATTTGGTCCACAGTTCTCATGCACCAGTTAAATTCGTTTTTTCTTACATCAAGATATCTCAAATGCATATCAGTTCAATTATTTTTCAAACACGTTTTACTTTAATATACATTTTCATAACCAACATCATATTTAACGCACACAAAATGGTTACCATGGTAATATTTCCATTCCAGCCTTTGTGGTCATAATTTTCAAAAAAGAGCATGCATCGTTTTTAAACTTATTTTCTCAGTAAGGGCATATAATGAAATCATATACAATCTTTTAGACCAGCACCCATAACCCTAATCCATGCATCCCTCCAGTCACAAATCTATACTATATTAAATTTGTCAATGGGTTCCTAATGGTCTGGAATGACTAGTTCCCCAATACTGTTTCGGTTTACAGGGGGTAATCTATCAATTCCAACAGATACCCCCATTTTCGAGCATATATGCAAGTTTTGCTTTCTTAAACTGGCTATATCGTGAGAACTAAAAATACGAGAGGGGCTTGTAAGTATAAACAGTTTTTATGACAGAAACTAGAACTCTTAGTGCAATGACATATATATATATGAACAATTATAAATGTATTCAACCATTTGAGGCTACACTGGGTTGACGTTGTCTTCCCACTCATCGGGCTTTGGGGTTGAATGGAGATTGTTCTTTCACATCTTAGAAAGACGGTGCCTTGCACGGTGCTTGTACTTGCGATGTTCTTGCAAATATACATTTTCTCTGTTAGAGAAAGGTCACGATGGCGTCTTCCTCTTGTGCAAACAGGGGCGCGTGTTATGAAGTCCAATTTAACAGATGTGCTTTGATTCAGTCCATTTCCCATATGTAGGTGAACAGGGCTGTAGCGTTTTTAGAGTTTGATTTCTGAAATTACCTTTGTGCGCGTTGAAGCGTGTCTTGAAATCATAGGCACTCCCTATGTATTTAATAGTTTGGTCATCATGAGAAACAGTGGCTTGGTTAACGACGGACTTTTGCAGACAATTGTTTTTGAGGGGGCATTCTCCTTTTATTCTGGAGTTTCAAAATGTTTGCTGCTTGGATGTGCTAGTGTTTTTTGGCTGGTTTAGTACTTTCGGGTTGTGTGATTGTATAATGTTTTTAATATTTGTAGTGCAGCTGTATAAGAGATGGACAGCATTGCGATTGATACCACTGTGGAGAGTACTCTTTGCTGGGAAATGTTTTTTATAAGAGTGAAGAACTGATGTCCGATATTAGACTTTACTGCTTTGTTAAATTGGATTGTACCATGTGATGTGTCGTTTCTTCTTTGTGCAGTCTTGCTTACTAGTTTTGACCTCTGCAAATTCATCACATTTAAAGGAATATATCACTTTTCGACTTTCACTGACTATTGGTGTACACAATATTCATCTTTATTTTTTTCAATTCGTCAACTGGCGTTTCATATTTAGTGAATACGCATGAATTCGTAATTGTGTGTAATTTGTAGAGGCACATTTGCAACAAGGTACTTACGTAAACGTGAAAATGATCCAGTTATTTCGGCAAATTGTTAATAATCTGATAAAGTTTGCCTAGTTTGGGATGAAAAGATGGTGATAAAACATATTTGTATTGCCTACACGGTCGACTAATTCAGTGCGTCATACATTATTAAGGTAATAGTCCAGTGGCAGAGCCGAAACACCCGGAACTCTTGGGATCGCAGACTTTTTCTTCATATTTTGGTAGTTCAATATGTTTAGTTGCAAAATAGATCGAGAGGGAAGTTCCCACCTGTCTGCTTTCCTCAGAATCCAAGATGGCCGCCAAGAGGGTCGCAAAAATGGCTAAAATATACTAATGATAGTTATTTCCTTTTAAAATGCATTAAAATCAAGATTTTGGTATTGAAATATACATTTTTCTGTACAA
>JAUUEB010439737.1:0-11903 GCA_032362205.1 Clione limacina | reverse complement strand
CAAACCATGTGAATCTGAACAGATATGTGGGGAGCCAACCCACACCTGTGGGGACCCCACCTACATCTGTGGGGACATACATGGATCTGAACGGACGCACCCTTATATGTGGGGACCCCACCCACATCTGTGGGGACCCCACCCACATCTATGGGGATCAAACCACATCTGTTGGGATTAAACAGATGCACCCTCATATGTGGGGGCAGGGGGCCTCACCCTTATCTGTGGCGATCCAAACTTCATCTTTGGAG
This sequence comes from Clione limacina, assembly GCA_032362205.1. Classification (NCBI taxonomy): domain Eukaryota; kingdom Metazoa; phylum Mollusca; class Gastropoda; order Pteropoda; family Clionidae; genus Clione; species Clione limacina. The sequence goes on along the minus strand of JAUUEB010439737.1, from coordinate 11,649 downwards.
ACCAAACCCTTATATAATAAGGGAAGACACCCCTTCTGAGATGTACTTCATATCTTTAAGAATGCACAGACAGCCTTATCTTATTATAAGGGATATTCGCGTTCTTTTTATGCGTGAATACGCTGTTGACAGGTTTTGGAAGGTAAGTAAGCATATATGATAGAGATCTAAAAAAAATCATAAACAGTTATGATTAAATAAAAAACAAGGTTATCTGCTGGTTTTGTATTTAATCTGAACTCAAAGAGAATATAACAGCAACCTGTTTGGACACCTCACCTTTGTTAATTATCTAGATTTCCTTGTGCTTATAGTAATGGGTGTAAAACACATTTTAAAGGGAATTTTAACTAAATTCTAGCTAATTACAGACAGAAATAGGTCAAACAGGAGTTGACTATTTCTTCTAAAAGATAACTTAGATCAAATAAAGTTATTTTACTCGTATCACAAACCAAAATTAAAACCAACACTTTTTCATACCGTTCTTCTTTCCGTGTATGGATACATCCTTCAATAATCTCAAAAATTTCTGGTTCCTTGACCTTGTATAGTGCCTCTGGTTGAACTCCCTAAAAATTGAAACAGCAAATTAATGAATTATAATAAAAAATAATAAAATATTTAAAAAAAAATATCTTAATACCATTTCCATTCTCAAAGAGGTTTTCAGCAATTCTTAGAACATAATAGTTCTGACTGATCAGAAACAAATTTTATATTGGCAATCACTCTGAAATCAGAATAGAAAGATCAAACCAAACTGCCACCCCCAGATGTGAGAAAAGGGATTGTTTGGGCTGTGCTATGGAAAGAGGAAAAGGAGGCCAATACCACAGAAACAATATCAATTACGAAGTGGAATGCCAGCTGTGTCCAGAAACCAATGGAGCTGTGTATATTTTTTTCAATTTGTTGATCTTTTACATTATATGGTCATTTTGACTTGCTTCTGTATATTTTGAATTTGTTTGTTATTTGACTTAAGCTTTTAGAATTATTTGCTTTTGGATCCTGTATGTGTTGGTATTTCCTTTAGAATCTAGATATTTTGTTAAGCACTGAAGAGACCCTATCGACAAAACCGGTTTGCTGTCAATATTATATTATTTGTGTACTGAGAAAATGTGAATAAATGTTTTGATATTAGTTTTAAAATTTCTAAGTTGTATTGTTCTGTTTGTAGTACTGTACCTAAGGGTCTTATAAAAGAAAATTAAGTTCTGACTGAGATCACTATAGCAAGATTGGTGCTGCTGTATGTGTAAATTTGCACTTTAGATGAACTTGGTGGCTTTGGGGAATATTGATCAATCAATAATCAAATTTCTTACCATAACATTTTAGAATTATTAGGACCTACAGCACTTATGAAAACTGAATATCACCCAGAAGGAAAGTTAAGTCAGCCATTTAGAAACCTAATCAGACATCGGCAATATCGCTGATAGTATCGGCGATACCGCTATTAATTTAACTACTCCCGCTAGTATCGTGGCTTTTGGATACTCATACTCATAAATATTGATACTGTCCCAAATATTGCCTATACTATCGCTGATAGTAGTGCATTTTTCGATATTCAATTTCAATACTCAATGCTAAGAACATCCTATACTATCGGCGCTACTCAGCAGATTTTTTCTTGTTGACTATTAAATTAAATCACAAATTTCCATTAAGACTTGTTCCCTGTTATCATTGAAGCATATTTGTACTAATTATGCTGTATTATGCTGCTACTCATTTAATTCAAGAAATACTACTCGATTTCTACTTTTTGGAAGTAGTACTAGAGTACTACTTTTTGTAAGTACTACTCGAGTATCAATTTTGTGGATACTCGCAATACTATTGATACTCGGAAGTAAATACTTGAGTACTACTTGAGCGTTTCAGTACTCTACTCTACTCGTTAAGATTCCTCAATACTCTACTCTACTCGAGTACCGGATCTCAGTACTTGTGCCTACCTCTGAACCTAATACAATTAATTTGCTTAGTTTAAGTAGATTAATAGATTGAAGACTATATTTAATTTAACATCATTTCACAAAATATACTCTGTGCATCTCAAAATGTGAAAAGAAAAAATACTTACAGTTGTCACTTTGCGATAAATCTGACCAGGGTTGTGGCACTCTTTGTACGGATATTCAGAGGAAGCCATCTCAAGCATACACATCCCAAAGGCATACACGTCTACAGCTTCGTCATAATGCTCCTCATACATCTCAGGCGCCATGAACTCTGGAGTACCTTAAAGAATACAAAGGGATGCCTTGTACTCTCCCTCTGCCTTCAAAGGGGAATAGAAATTGAACACCTAAGGTTAATTACCTGAACACTGGACTTTTAATGCATTTACAATTTACTGTCCCCATGAAAACCAAGACAACAAAAGATGTGATAAAGGGGGCATACATTACCTTGATATCCTCAAACCTATGCCACATCAAAATATTCTCGATGAGAAGATGCTAAGAGACAGAACACATTGAAAGAAGGATGAAAAAGAAAGCATACATTGAGTGTTTAGATTCATAGAAGGAACATGCACTTTTTAAGTTCCAGTGTTCATTAACTAACTTGAATAATAAAGTACATATTGATTTACAAGAAATCTATGACGCAAAAAGTTTCTTTTGTCATTATACGACCTCCAGCAAGGGTAAAACTTATTTTTAAAAAGATGTTTATGTCTATATAATAAAACAAATAACATATGTAAAACTGAATTCACCAGTTAGTTAGATCTTAATTTAAAAAAAATACATATATTTTGGACATATAAAGTATCTTATCACTTACACCCTTTAATTCATTTTTAGAATGAAAGTTTCCATAAAATCACACAAGCATACACCCGCACACCCATTATTATCATAGGTCATATGACTTGTATTACATATTTCCCATTGTTAAGCTGACAACAATATGGATTACAAATTGATATTATACAGCAAAGGCCCAGTGAAGACATTTAACATTATTTTAATTTTTTGTTTACAGAGGTGATGTCTTTTTCTTCTTATCAATATCAAAAAGGAAAATGACTTACTACAGATAAAAACAGCCACTTACCCATTATAAAATTTCCCAACAAATCCTGCAACTCAAAGTAGTGAAAAATTAATACATGTTCATAAAACAAAACAGTTTCATTAACTACTTTTGCATTTTTATTGCAACTCACTATTCAAAAGTTTTTTGCAGTTCCATTACAGAATGGGACTGCATCTCAAAGAAAATAAAACATACCTATGACACTTTTCGCAAATGAATTGCTTTTTAAAGTTGCTAAGCCCATATCGCCAATTTTCACAGACCCAGTTGTTCCAGTAATGAAGATGTTATCGCACTTCAAATCCCGGTGAATAATTGGAGGAGTTCTGGTGTGCAGATATTGAAGGCCCTTTAAAATTTGACGACACCAGTTCTTTAAGACCTTTAGATTGAGTTTCTTGAAACGTCCCAAATATCTGTGAGTGAAAACAAAACGCATTTGAAACATCGTGTATTGTGAAACTCTGTAGTACAAACCAAATGCCACAATAAAACGCCTCTCTAAAAATGAGGAAAAGAAAGCAGTAGAAAACATTCAAAACATACTGCCTACATTTGTGTACATGTCAATCACATTTTCTCTTCTTACAGCTTGGTAGGTAGAGCCACCCACTCACTGCCAAATCAAGGACCAAGAAAATATAAAAGACAAAAGTTGCTGCTTGCTATGACAAACAATTGTGAACTACAAGAAGCTATATGCATACCAACGCTAAATTTATCTTCATCCCAAAATCGGTGGTTTAACAGAAATTTCCTTATTTTAGTTAAGTTTATCTTTAAAACAACACAAACATCCGATTGATCTAAAACCATCACACGTTTACAATCCATTTCAAAAGTAGCTTAAAGCATTAATTGAACTCTTAACTTTGAGTCACTTTTGAAAAACAGTCATCATCTTAACCACTTAAATGATTAACAATTAAGAAAATATAGAAATACTAAAAGGCTGACATTATCAAAGCGGATGTATTGTCGGTCAAACTATGGAAACAGCCATCAATGTCTTATACTAACATACAATTCCATATAATTGTTTTTTAGTTATACACCTAAATACCTGGAGGTATAGCAGGTATAATACACCTCAGAAGATTCGTGATAAGTGGATAAGGCCAACAAAAAAAAGTCTGTTTTGATCTCGCAAAATTTATAAGTATGACATCAGTTAATGTTTATTTTAAATAACTGGCCTTCAAAATCCCCTGAAGTTATTTTACAATTTATCAAGTAAAGTACCCATACCTATTACTGAGCTTCGGGTAATCAGGAGTAAGAGTCCCAACTTTTTAGACAATGGCATTTGAGGTAGTTTGTCATGGCTTTCCTCACAGACTTTTACTTCGCTTGAGCCAAAGAGGTAAGCTTGTCGTTTGTGCCAGGGAATTGGAGCCGGAGGGTTTTCAGTTGGAGCCAGAGCCAAAGTTATATCTGCGGCTCTGGCTCCAGTACTTTTCATTTAAAAAAGATACCAAAAGTACAGCAAAGTAAAGCTTTTTCCTGGCAATACCAAACTGTTAAACTTATTGGTTCTGGAATAATAATTTCTACCAAAAAAGGAAGTTTGAAAAAAAATCCGGGTCATTTAGGTCAATTTCTATCAATAGGTTTATTTCTCTAAGTAGGCAGGAGCTGACTTTTTGAAAAATGCTGGAGCCGCATCATTAGACATGCGGCTCCGATTCCCTTGTTTTCTCAACTGGCCGCAGAGTTGACGGGGGATGTTTTTCTACACAAAATATGGTTGAGGCTAGAGCTCAAACCTGCACTGTTCTTGGTAAATAGAAAGTCACTCTAACCAACTGAGCTACGTGGTCATAAAAATGACTTCTTGTAGTACTATGATATTTACACCCATCTACCGTGACTAGAGGGTTTAACGCGAGAAATGTTTCGAGAAATTGGGCATTTATTTCGCTGCTGTTGTATTTACACCACTGGTATCATTCAAGCCAATATTGAGTACTGAGTATGAGTACCTTATTTGTAGACTATGAACCTGTTATTAACTATTGTATTGCCTTACTTGATCAATCATATGATCACTCTTTTAAATACAAGTTCACATTTTGAATCTGTTACTGAGTAGGTCAAGGTTACAACAGTATGGGGTGGCAGCAGACATGGGTACGTAGCCGGAACTCACGAAGCCGAAGCCAGGACACATCACGAAGCCGAAGCCAGCATCTCAAAACATCACGAAGCCAAAGCTGAAGCCCTAGATTTTAGAAAACTCTATAACAAGGTCAAATCATCCTATTTCAGTAATAAAAAAAAAGGTGTTGTGTACATTGTTAACAGTGTCTAGTTAGCCTATTAACACTTTTGAATGGATTTAGAGTAAATAAAACACCTTTTTTATTGAAAAACATTCCAGGATTTTTGGAAATATCACAAAGCCAAAGCCGGCATCTCAAAACATCACGAAGCCTTGGCTTCTAAACTGCGGCTTCCCAAAGCCGAAGCCGGCTTCGTACCCATGTCTGCCTTTGTATCACCAACTAATTGTAGCTTTATAAAGGGTTTTGTCTCTCATATACTTTTGAGCCCTTTAACTCAAACTTAATTCATCAAGGAAATTCAACATGTATTGAAAGAACCTCAACCTCTTAATATAGTGCTCAATGGTTTTAAGATTAATATATAATTAATATGATAAGAAATCCATTAAGATTGATCTGATTTAGTTTTTCTCTCCAGGTGTGCTTGTCAGACAACCCCAGCAAACCATGTTTTGTACTGTTCTTCAAAGGTGTGCGCATCATGTTGGACTGTGGTCTGGATGTCAAACAACTTCTGCACTTTGTACCTCTACTTGTTGTACCAGGGTTAGTCAAAGATTGATTTCTGTATTTATGAAGAGAGAAAAATTACACTATAGTTTTATTTAACTTCATTCACCAGTCTTGTACTAGAAAAACACAAAATCTTCTTGCAGGTTATCCAACCCTCCAAAAAATATCAGAGCTTTGACAAAGCAGCTGGTTTTTAAACTAGGGAAACTACATAAGCGACATTTAGAAGGTAGGTTAAATGTCAATGACATCAGTCACCATAAGCATGTTCATATTCGCCTAGCACAGAGGTTTGAAAAGTAACAAAAAAAGCTTTGATTCTGCAACCAGCTTTCAGCATTATTAAAACTATGCTACTTTAACTTCAGTTTTCATCACTTTAGAATAACCAAAAGATTACGGTATCTTACATGATGTTTGAAGATTAAAAATAGTAAATAGCTATTATGTCTCTTGTGTACTCAGGTTCCAGGTGTCCAAGGCCAGGAGCTGGTCACAAGGCGGAGATAGACGGACACGTGTACCGGATGACATTGTGAGTTGATCTTCTTTGCTTATTTTGATGCTGTTTGCTGTTTCTAAAGACTGTTCTTGTGAACTAATGAACAAACATTTAAGATAAATTCAACTTTACCCCCAATATATTTGAATTAAAAGCACTTAACCGTTTGTCTCAGGGTCAAGAATATTGCAAAGTGCTCAGCGAAGAACCTTACACTTGCGACAATGAAACACAGTTTAAACATACAGCCTCAGATTTTTAAAAAAATAGAATAATCAGTTCAGGCTGAACTTCAGCTCACACACAGGCATACAGGATTCGTTCACCACACTTAGACAAGAAGAAGAAAATATTGAAGCTGTTAGATAGATACATTAACATATGTAAGCATGTTTGACATGTTTATTTTGTATCCCTACAAACATTCAATGTATCTTATGGCTGCTATATCTACCAGATTACTGCAAAATATGAGTCTAATGCTTATTCTTCATAGAAATATTAAAAAAAAATCATTCATATGAATTTTATTATTCACATGCATGCTTTTAAGCTTTATCATTCAAATTGCATATTTGTCTTTTTAGTGAAGCTATGAACTGATCAATGTTGTTTTTTCACAAGGCCCAGGAACTGAAAGACTGTGGTGGTCGTCTGCTAGTAGATGGAGCTCCTGAGTTTGCCGTTCCAGAGGTAGTGACCTTTCTTTACTTTCATACTTGATGTTTTTTGTTAACATGAAAGATGACTTAGCAACTGCCTGAGGGTGTTTCACAAATAAATGTTCCACAGCTAAGAAACTGGCTGAAATTCTTGATAGTAAATAAATTATCCAAATCACATCAACAATCTATGTAATGAAATTTATCCAAAAAAATGTAGGATAAAACACATGTCACATTTTCTTCAGACTCATTTTTGTCATTTCTTTTGTTGTTTTGATTATTGCAACAAGATGCTTATCTATCTCCCAAAAGAAATTAAAAAAAACAATTGAAAATAAATGCACAAGATTAATTAAAAATTGAAATAAGTGAGTGAAAACTTTGAAAAGTCCATGAATGAGAGGAATACCATCACTGATTACACAGTGTTCCATTTGTCCCTGTGCAAAAGAAAAACCTTTTTTAATATGTGCAAACTTAAAAGAGTGTGCATGAAAGGATTTAGGTAATGTCACTCAACCAAGAGGGAGCTCAATAGAGTGCTACATTTGTATTCAAATGTTCAAGGAAAGAAAAACTGACTTATCCTTTTGTTTTGTTTTTTACCTCATTTTCTTTCCTTCTAATTGGTGAACTTCTGTTGTAGTTGGATCTTGTGGAGTTATCTTCCCTGGATGCTATCCTCATATCAAGTTACAGTTGTATGATGGCCCTGCCTTACATCACAGAGTATACAGGATTCCGTGGCACTGTCTATCTGACTGAACCAACTCTACACATTGGCAGGTAGGTCTGGAATTTTGCCAGTATCTTAAAAAAGTTATTTCCTTTTCTTAAAAGGGGAGTCACTTTTGAATCCTAGAGTATATACCTGGGATCCACTTTTGTGTTAGGAAAACTTGACTTTGTTACCTTAAGACCCTGGAGCTCAGTGTTTTTGACCCTGAGATTTTGTCTTGATGGGAAGAAATAAACACTGTCATTCAAAGAGCAGTGTTCCTGTAAGGTGGATATGTACTCTTCCTCATAAAACAAGACCATTTATTACTTAAGAATTTTTATAATATATTCCAAGCTTAGACTAATAATTCTATATGGTTTTTGTATAAAGTTATTGGGACTCATTTTGCATAAGTGATTGCAAGTTTGGATTTCAGCGATCTGGTTTCTTAGAGAGTTTTCTTCTTTGATAGACAACGAAGTTGTATCTTGTCTTATCTTTGTTTGTTTTCAGGCAGTACATGGAAGAGTTGGTGAGATATGTGGAGAGAAATCCAAAGTCTTCTATTGCTTCAAAATGGAAACATGAGAATATAATCAAGTAAGTACATTAGTAATGAATCACATATGTATAGCAGACTTCTCAACCGTCCCAGATTGTAGCTACTAGCAGAGCTTCCACCAATTTTTGAAGAGAACAAAAATCAGATTTTTTTTTACCAGAAAAGCTAATTTAGTTTTAAAACACCAAATTTTTTTTTAATAATCCTAGGAGGGCCTACCCCAATACGCTTTTAGATGAGCAAAGGTGGCCTTGCGCGCATCAGAAGTGCGCTACATGCATTTTATCTGTTTTGAAATTGTACCGCAGCAGCCCTGTGATAGATTTGTATATTTCGATAGTATTTATATCACAAGAACACTGATAAGAGTATGAAGTATACTGACATTTTTTAATATTCATTTGAGGTTTTTGTGTGAATATCCTCAAAAAGTTGACTGTTTTCAAGATCCAAAGAAGATCCCTTAATGGCTCTAAAATGCACCATTTAGTTTCCATTTTTGAGATTCATGGCAATCAGAAATTGAAATTTGCTTTAATATCCATATCTTTTTTTTCTTGCCCCAGATGGTTAGGATGTGTATGTTGGAATTTACCAGTCTTATTATTAGAAGAGCTTGATAACATAAAAGTCACTTATTAGTCCATTCACAACTCAGCTGTTGTTTTGCTCACATAATAGTTGCATCTGGGTGAAGTTGCAAAATAAATCATTTCACACAGCGATTGATAACAGACAGACAGTGGTAGCATTGCAGTTCCTGATCACAGGGACTTTGCTATCAAACTATGATAATGACTGAGCCCAATGTGATATTAACCAGAGTAAAAGAGATATAAAATACCAGGATATAATGGAAACTATGATAATAAGCAAAGCTGTGATATAAACCACATATCTCAGTTCTACTGTATTGAAAGACTCATCATTTTTACTCCATGTTTAAAATTGCATTTTTCCATTTGCAAGATTTATTAGGAACTTGGCAGAATTCATTCTCATTTCCTCTGCCCACAAATATTTCCTTGTGAACACATCACTTATTTCTAACTATGTCTACAGAAGTCTGCCTGCCCCCTTAAGAGATGCTATTAATCCTCGCCAGTGGCAGAAACTTTATACCCTCCATGATGTCAACTCTGCTTTGTCCAAAGTACAGCTTGTTGGATTTAGTCAGAAAGTGGTGAGTCTTTTGTACTCATTTTATTATTTTTGAAATAAAGCTTGAAACCCATGTACTCAAGATCATGTAATTTTATCTATAGTTTGTTATTTCTTCAGTTTGTATTCACTTATTTTTTAGAAATATGTTTTGCTGTCTTAATCTTGTCAAAGAATAGCTAACAATTTACATGGAGGGGATCAGCATAAAACTGTCAGTTCTTATATTAAAAAAGGTAGTAAGAAACAGTCTTTCACTATTTGATTTGTTTCAACATCATCACTTTATAGTCCCTAATTCCATGACAAGCCAGTGGTTCGACTTCCACTGGCTATGCAAATTCACCAATTGTCTCTATCTTAGGCAAGCTCCTGGTGAAGCCCTTCAACCCCAAAATCCTCAAAGATAAGCTTGTTCAATGTTTTCAGTGGTCTCCCTCATACAGCAGCACCAGGGAGTCTCAGGTTCCAGACTTTCTTCGACCAGCAATCTTTAGAGGTGAAATGTACAACATTAGTGGTGAAATGTACAACATTAGTGGTGAAATGTACAACATTAGTGGTGAAATGTACAACATTAGTGGTGAAATGTACACCATTAGTGGTGAAATGTACAACATTAGTGGTGAAATGTACAAACATTTTTATTTTACCTGTGTTTCCAAAGAACCAATTAAGTCTTTGCTTCATTCTATTTTGCTTATTTTCTATGAACAAAGTATTTTGTGCCCTAACTCATCAACTCTCTATTTCCTCAGGACATTTTTGGGTCCCTTACAGTGACTCCAGCCAGTGCTGGTTATTGTATTGGAAGTTGCAACTGGATTATCCAATCCAAGTATGAGAAGGTATTGCATTGGATCATACTATGTTTTTTGTAAAGCTACTAAAAACATTAATAGGTTTTAAATTACTCTTTTTGACTGCCAGCAAATTTCACAGCACTAAATCTTTTTAAACAGGATTATATCTTACCATATGTTCTCTATAGAGGGGTTGCATCTGGGCAATGTCTAATGCTCACCTCAGATCAAATCCTGCCTGTGCTCCTGTGTGATGCCTCTCTCTATTGGCTTGTTTTTTTCAGAATGTTACTGTTAGACTGCTTTTTATATAACCGTATCAAATTAATGACATATGAAGATTTTGAAACAGTTATAACATTAAAATAGATTTATTTTGTATATCAAATGAAGTTGCAGTGTTTTTTTGTACTTAGATCACTGGAAGTTTATATAAATTTTCCCCCACACAAAATTGCTCATATTATTCAAATGTTGGTCCTATAGGCCCTTAATGTTGCTAATTTATAATACATTTCTACCTGATTGTTAACTTTGTTTCTTATTTTTGTTTCAGATCTGTTATGTAGCAGGTACATCAACTCTGACCACACATCCTAGGGTGAGTTCATTTGTATTTTCATGTGATGGTTTTCTTTTGTCTTACAATAATCACCCTTCCAACGACTAACAACATAAAGACAAATAAGAATGGCATAATGAAGTTATATAGTATAGTTAGTTTCTAGTAGTCTAAAAGGGATAAAAATTCTACCAACGTTTCGTTGTCCTCTTGTCACCTTTTTCACGATGACTGAATGAATACTTTTGACAGCTGGTGGATGTCGATGTCAGCTAAAAATTCACATGACCTCAAGGGTGTTGAATGAGTTTGAGTGACAAGGCAGTTAATTTATAGGGAGTTGGCACAATCTCTCAAACAAAACTATCTTAAGCAACTCTCCGATTTTACAGGCAATGTATAGTGGCTTACTGACAAGATGCAAACCTCTTTAAAGCTCTTACAGTGACCAGTGGTCCTCAGATTGTGATAAAGGTCAGCACTTTTGTAGTATGGATGATTTTCATGCCATTTTTTCTGCTGCTTCCTTTATGATGGTTTTTACTCCTTGAAACTTGTTTAGAAGTCGCTTTGCTCTTGCCTAGACCCTTCCATTGCAAGTAAGTCAGCTGTTTCATTTCCATTGAGATTGAAGTGAGATTGAATCCATTGAAGAGTAACAAAATGATTCTCACAATATTTCCAACAGTAAGATTTTAGTTGTTGAGATCTTTGTCCTTGTTAGTCTTGAGGTATCGCCCCTGCGGACAGGGGGCCCTCCACCAGAGGGGGAGCAAAGAATGGTGTCCGCCTCTTACCTGGTAGGGTGT
>JAUUEB010439736.1:2185-20259 GCA_032362205.1 Clione limacina | reverse complement strand
TGGTAGAGGTAAAAGTATTTAAAACAGGGGTTGTAAACGGTGTGGCTTTTACTGACCGTAACCGGTCAAATTTTTCTTGTATCATTTTCAAGAAAGTTAGATAAAACGTATCAGACAGAACGAGAAAGATAAAACAACAAGTCGTTTAAACAGACCATATTTACCGAGGCGACAAAAAGTACACAACTTTCACTACTTTCAAAAAACATTTGAATCGCCGTTTATTTGTACGCGCATGTGCATCTGAAAGTTTCTGACTTTGTTTTAGGATTGGCTGAAGTATTAACAGTCCGTAAATGCAACAACTTTGAAATATAAATTACAAATATCTAAGACAGATATCATTATCTAGTTTCTCAGTAAAACTCCTGCAATTTATTGTAGTTCCACGCACACAATTATATTGTGTAATGGTATGTGATCAGTTCTCAAAACTATTCGAATGATCAATTGAAAAACAGAGTTATGGCCCTTTTGAGTATTTTGCTATATGTCTTTGTTTTTCCGCCTTTGTCAAAGATAGAAATCTTAAACTTTGCACAGAGGATTAATTAACGTGTCCCTAAGAGCTTGAATTTAATATTTTGAAAATAAAATATTTGAACAGAGTAATGTCCCTTTGTGTCTGATGTGCGTGGTTGTACACTCTACGAGTACTCATTTTTGTAGTTTATGTTATATATGGCCAGTGCTTTTTTAGGACTGCGGGTTGAGAATCAAAATGGCAGATAACAGCTTTTTTAGTAAACGATAAGAAAATTGACAATGTAAATCTCGTTTTTAACCATTCAAAATGTTGTGGGTGGCTAAAACTTGTATTTTACTATACATTTATCTTTATTTTCACAAACTACCGATACGTTTTAGTACCATACATCTTTTATAATTAAAAACAGAAAAACTAAATATTATCGTTTACTTTTTGATCAGTCCCCCAGCTATCATAATCCAACACTCTCCCTTACATGCCGATCTCCGGAAGTATCTTGAAAAAGTCATTCAATACGCGTTCGGCCGCCAAGCAACTTGCGTAACATTTCTATTGTATTATCTCCCCCTGATGAAATTTGCCCATAACATGAATAACAAAGCAATAACAAAAAATGACGTCATGTCTGTTCTCTGTCTGTTTACTGTAAGAAAACCACTTCCACTATACAAATTTGCGCGACGAGAAACGTAGCCCATTCAATTAGCGCTGGAACGCCAGGAAAGTAATTCAATAAAATCAATTGGATGTTGGACATAATCATAAGTGATACAGAGTGCACGAAGATGTTACACAAATAATTAGTGTTCCCAGTACACAAATGTCAAAAGCGATATAATGTAATGGTACAAACTTGTTTTAAGGGTAAAAAATACTTTTTAAGAACAGCTAGAACGCAATAAAAGGTTTCGGCTTTGTTTCTACAGCCTACTTGAATTTACCAGAAACAATATATTTTTCAGCAATATTACACACATCATTAGATAATCTATTGTTGTAATACAAACCGAGGATTTTCTCATTTCGAGGACAACTTGAAATACAAATATTATGCTTCATACATTGAGGTAAACGTACCTTTTTAGTGGGATGACAACTGTCAAGTGTGCAAGAAACCTGCCCCCCCCCATATAAATATATACATTCCTCATTGTAAAAAATTAAAAAATGTTACCAAATCAACAATATTTTTGAAACTCACCTATTGAATCATTCATCTCGTCTAAGGCTATATATCGAAGCATGTAGAACGCCAAACATACCACGGAGATGACCTGGTCAAGAAGAAAGACAGTTGAAATAGGTCAGTTAAGGACATTGAATTGTTACACATTTAGATATAAAAACCTTTAAATCATGTTTATTAAACCAAAGATATCACAGCCTTTCATACAGCAAAAAGGATATTTTATAGACGTGTACAGTTAGTTAAAACATCGTTATTTATATCACGGGGGTAATTCAACAATTAGGTTTTGCAACCTTTCCACTAGGGTTAATAACTGTTTTTAGAAAATATAAAACTCCACGTGTGCGATCTATGCAGAGTTAGATGTTTAGAAGTGATTTGTGATATTAAACGGTGAACTATTTATTTGGCGAATACGTATGTAATCAGTAATCATGATGTTGCTCTATTGTTAAAGAAGGATATACGTATAAAACATTGATAAAACTACATTTTTTTTACTCTTTTTGTTTGTTTGATTTGTTAGTTAGTATGTTTGATTGCTTGTTTATTTGCCTGTCTGTTTCGTTTTCTCATGACATTTCACCTTTTTAAAACCGCCACTTGGGATCTAGTTTAATCAGAATAGTGGAAAAACCAGGTTCAAATATAAAGAACATGAAAACAAATCTGGAGTGGCACCAAGATTTCATTGATTAAAATCAAATCAAACACTTAAAGAGATTTGACTGATGTGTGCTCATTGATTTAAAACACAAACAAACACTTGGCAGACATTTGACTGATGTGTGTGACACAAGAACATTCTTGTCGGATGTTAAAAGTAGCACTGATGAAATAGTCCTCTATTGAAAGGGGGAATTTGATTGACAGGTCGTGAGATTGGATGCAAAACAGTCGACAGAGGTATGTTTGTTGTCCGTTATAGCGATGTTTTGTTTTGTTCCATTCCTGAAGTGTTCATGTTTTTACAACAACCAGCATTAAAAGGACATCACTTAAGTAAAGTAATGTAAAGTAAGTAAGTATCAAATCGCAAAAGACACAAGTTAGACCTGTAGCTAATCATACGGGGATGCCAACTAATTCTCTTTCAAGAAAAAAAAACCGTCTGAAATAATACATTTTAGACTAGAATTTCAGGTCGCTCACGCCCCCTCAATTCATCATTTTGGTCGATACGCCCCCTTTTCTTGCAAAGTTATCAATTATTAACATTGTAGATTGTTCATGTATTAAAATAAACGAAGTCAGTAACTTGTCTTTGGGCCATCTCCTTGTATACATGATAGTTTTGATTATTGCATAACGTTAGGTTTATCTGATAAGAAGAGGGTAATTTAAACTTTTATTATCGGAGAGTTAATTAAATCATTACACAGACAGACAAGTAGCAAGGTCGTTGGTAACTCCCAATGTTTAGATAACACGTTTCCATAATTATCATGAGACATTTTCAATAACTTTTAATTGATGCATTGCATTTTACTGTGGAATTTTGACCTTTCGATGAAAGAAAGTGCTAGATTGATAAAAGATTGCTTTATTCCAAATACAAATTTACCAATTTTACTAGGTGTTAAACATCTCCATCGATACATTGACGGCTATCGGCGAAGGTACTACTATAATGTCACGTGCAGCCACACAGAGATGTAGCTATCATCGTTGAATTCTTCGATACTGCTATTAATTTAACTTATAAATAGCATATCATTTGCCTATTCTTAGCAAACAACTTTGTTCTTGTTGTTGAACGTGTTATATATTTATTGTAACAGCCAATAAATCTTGTTAAAGCTTGAGTCACATCGATATTCCTTAAGTGTTCACTTAAATGCTCCATAAGCGCTGTATGTACGTTTGTGACTACTGGATAGGTGACGAGGAAGTTAATAATAAAACATGAGAACTACTTCACTGCACAGCATACAATGCCGTTATCGGAGGTAAACAAATCCCAAACACAGACGAAGCGTTTGGTCACAGACCGAAAACATGTAATCTTGATACTACTTTATCTTTCATCAAACACACTATCAGACAAGCTCGATAAGAAAGAAGGCAGATGCCCCCTTGATTCAATAAGTCTTGTCCATTAGCAGGATTACTAGGTGCGTTTGGCAAGTCTTCGATAAAAGTGAATGTTAATTATCGGCTTTGGTGTGTCTGGGGCAAAGGGGCATCTTATGTTTAAGTGATTTGAGACTGTTTTGCTTGTATACCCTCAGATGATCAGAGGGTCAGACTCCCTGGTAGGTACACTCAATCTACCTTCCAAGTCTCAACGCCTGACCATGAATAACAATATATTTTTGGGGATCAAGTACTGTCTATTAGCGCATTGACTTGGTGGGTGTTTCCTGTAGACCGTTTGCATGGTGGTTTGGTAACGACAGGGTGTAGTGAACAGGAAGAAGAATTTTGAAGAATTCGAAAATTTCGCGAACCTGGACCTCTTCGCTCTTTCCATGGTCCTTTTGGCAAATTACTGCTCCTTTTCTCATACAAAAAGTCCTTTTCAAAACATAAGAAGTCCTTTTCGCAAATAAGAAGTACCGAGAGAGGCACTCTGTTGGTCTAAGTATTAATGGATTGATGTTGGATACGTTGTAGATAATTAGGCCAGTTGGTTGTTAAGGAGAGTACATATATATTTGAATGCACAACAAGCTTGTGGCATACTGGGAAAATGTATGGATATCATTATGCATTACATAATTGTTTTATAATTTCAAGATGAATGCACCTTCAAGTGTAACGAAACTCTACTGCTTTTAAACTAAAGGACTTTGTAATTGTTTGAAAGAAGCTACACAATGTCACTATTGTCAGTTCTTTCTTACTATACCCGTGAGAACGCTAAATGCGGTTACTGACAGCCTTAACCTTCAGTTATTTCCCTTTCTCTGATGACAAGGACCTTAGTAAACACTTTATGTCAGAGACCACACTGATAAATGTAGACATAGCTTTCTTCAAGTGTCCACTTTGCCATGATGAAGAACAGTGTAAAGTTACTCCTATAGCATTAAGCTCTTATAAGAAGGCTTGTCACCATTTGCCCATGTGAGGGCATAGGTATGAAGCGAAGTAAAGTACATAGTAATGGTGGGAAAATTGGTATGAATAGAAAGTGTGCTGCTGGGAAGTGCTGTCCCCATTGCCTATTATATATAAGAGGTAAGTGTCATTATTACTGATACATTTTAAAATCTTCTTGTTTCAATTCTAGCTTAACTTGTTTCTACTTATTCCAATTTGAAAATCAATACACGTGCTGTTTTAACAATCACTCTTGCTAAGTTGGAATCTATAAAAAGAATAGAAGAAATTGTTGAAGAAACATCTCGACTGTTTATATTTCGCTGATTGCTAAGGAAGGAGTGAACATATTTAATTTCCCTGAATTGATACCTAATCTTATCAACAGCTTTAAAAACTTCTGATTGTCATAAAATTTCAGAAATGGTATTATTAAATATTGGTTAACAGGATAATATTTAGAGTTATGTCATAGCTTCGTTCAGCTTGGCTAGCCATGGGGGGGGGGGCTAAGGTATCGAAAGACCCTGTACAACAGAAAAGTAATTTCATATTGTCTACTAAATTACTGAAGTCATGATCCCAAGCCTACATGTTAATCATATAAACCAACCATGCCATGTTATTATAATGATAACAGATTTGACTTCCTGTTCCAAAGATAAAATATTTATGTTTAAATAGTTTGAAGGTTTGACTTGTGAGTCACTATCGTCTTTGCCAGTTAGGACTAGATTGTTGAAATGACTGAAGCTAGGACCGTGAACCTAGAGAAAATAATTTCTGCTTCAAAGACAACTTTGAAATCCCAAGCACACACAAGATACGCGTGACCTAAAGACAACGTTAAGTCCTTGTTCAACTTAAGCCGGACACCGAACTTGAGCCAGAGAGGAATGACGTCATTTGGGAAGTTTAAAGTAAAATTAGGAAAATTGGACATTTGACCAAGGTCGTTAGTGTTGTGGTTATTGGCCGGTGTTTTAAACGGTAGCTAAAATGCCATTGCAAGAATTAAGTGACGTCATAAACTGGGACATCTGGGACGTAAAAGCAATATGACGTATTTCCTCTGGCAATTGCTAATGTATAGTTCAGTTTATAACAAAGTCCCTTTAACCAAATTATGCTTCAACGTTCCAACCAAAGATAAAAATAAAAATTATCCTTTATTTACTGTCTCTAATTTAATTAACATATCGTATAGCGCAGGTGTATAGTAAATTAAGAGTACATTTAAGTGTAACCCTATACATATAAGCCGGAAACTTTACCCCATACTCATTTAGGCAAAACCAATAATAAAAAAAAGGGGGGGGGGAACAGGTTAAAAATGTTAAAAAACAATTTTCATATTGTGAAAATCCTCCACATGACAAATGTGTGTCGTATCTCTTGTCTTTCCACGGAAGTAACATCGCTTTTTATAAATTGTGTAAACTTCACCGACAGCCGAAGATAAATAAAAAACATCGTTTGGACATCATCTTGGTGGTTTTCTTGCCAGATTCAAAATGTATTGTTATTTTCTATTCTGGCAAATGGCCTTTTGATTTGGGAATATTTTAAAGTCAGCTAAAAAAAAAAATCAAGTATAATGTTCCCTGCATGTTCTCAGTTCAATTTGAAACCCCTCTTGTTCTTCTCAACCCCGGTGGCACCTGATGTCCTGAAAAGACCTCTGACATTTCAAACGTCAAATAACCATTTCAGTTCATCAACATCGGGATTTCCCTGTAGTCTGTGAACATCATCGTAACTGCTTTCACTATTGAACGTCTTCGACACTTGTTTAAATAAAGAAGGTGTTGAGACATATTTATTGAGTTGTCAAACTGCTAAACGCGTGAATAGATAAGAAATTAAAACATAGTTCCACGCGGTACATTTTCCCAATCTAACACCCATTAACAAACATTTACTGTCGTACCAATGGACCATGTGTGTTATTTAAACAGTCTAGTTTTAAACATACAAGTTAGCTTTAACGCTCCGGGGACGTGAAAATTGGTTTTGTCCTGAGCAAACTGCCAGCGGATTAAAACATCTCGAGTGACTAATTGGGTCCCTTGTTTGAATGCTTTTTTATCAATGTTTGCTTTGATTCGATGTAGACTGTGTACAGAATTCTCTCGATAGACCTTGCAAAATGCCAGGCCTTCGAAAAAGACTGCTTGACCCCGGGCTTTCGTGTTGGGAATTTCATATCAGAGTGTACGTGGACTAGTTTTGTTAAGAAAAGGAGAGAGGTGAGAAAGTCCAAGTTGATTTAGGCGCACATAATCGGTTTGTGTAATAGCAACGAAAGCCAATGAGACTGTAAATTCAAGTTAATCCCATTCTAAGGCATTAAATTAACATTGACCATTTGGTGCTAAAAGTTCATGACATTTAATAAACGAGAACTGAGACATCTGTATGTTTACTTCTATGTTTATCTGTCTACATAATTCACTTCTGCACTGGCATCCACAAGCACGTTCAGAGTTCAGAACCGATATAAAATTATGACATCAATCACGTACCATTAGATGTTACGTCAACTTTACAAGACCGAGGTATGACAAACAAAGACACGTGCAGTTATTGAGAAATACAAGATTAAGGTTGATAATGAATGTAAAAAGACCGAAAATAAACACACAGCTATCAGTATGGTCATATTGAGCCACCATTTTTAAAGCTGATAGTATCTGCAAAATTATTGAATTTCATGGTGATTTTTTGTATCTGAAAATAAGTCATTTAAGATAGCAGTCAGCTACGTACGGCTTTATTGTTGGTTATAATTAGTCACATTTAACTTCCGTCTACGTCCATTAATCGAGTTTGTTTAGATTTAACGTTATGGGTTCTTCTGTTAAAAACCATGAGTATTTCAGCGATGTTTAACAATAGCATTGTAAATCTCAAACACCAGGGGAGAGATTGGAACCTATTGTCAAGAAGAGTTTTCCATCTTGTCCTAAAAAAGCAAAGGCGTCTACAGAAGCAACAAAAGAGACTGGAGACGAGCCTAAAATATTACAACGTCCAAACCCTGCCTCAAAAGATCTTTTCTCTATTGAAAACTTCACGCACAGTTTGTATGAATAATTCCTAGGCCATTCCTTTGTAGTGGAGATCGCATGGTGAGAACGAATCCCAAAAGGGGGCAAAATAACGGGGCTTTGACATGGGGGATAATAATGGTGACACGTCGGGCAAATGCCAAAGTTGACCACATTGGTATGTGCTGACTGCCATAACAAAAGCACACGTGCAGGGAAAGGCTTGGCTGTCTACTCATCTGGAAATAACACGCCTTTTTTTTTATAAACAGTGGAAATCCCCCATCCACCTCCAACAGAGTGATATTTTCTAAAACTAATCCCTGTTTAAATACAATAGGGTCAAATAGCAAATATTCTTTGAAATAATCCGACCGTACTGCTTAAAACTAAGTAGCAAATAGTAAGTTTAATTGTAGAAATAAAATATGTAGTATTGCAATTTGAACTCCAAATAAGTTCTTAATGGCACTTCGTAAAATATGAATTATGCCAACCATTCATTGATACTATGTAATTCAGATCTTTTCCAGATGATTTCATTCATCAGGTAATCTCGTTGCTAATTACTTTTATAATGGCATGTTGTGGATACCCTATTAATGTGACCGTGCTAATAAAGGGTACACTGACTGTAAGAGAGCCATTTTGTTGTGTTATTTGATCAGTTAAAGGTGGTGAAGAACGCCAAGCCAACATTCCATCAATTGTTTCCCACTGAGGCAAGACGATGACGTGGCAAGTTCAAAGAAATGTTTAATTGCTTACTAACTTAAGGGCTGGACTCAATGGCAATTGGTTCTGCTAGGCTGGAGGTTCCTGAAGTTAACGAGATCTTAATTGGTTTACGGTGTTTTAAAATAGTTCTGTACGAAAGGGGATGTCGACCAATTACATTTTGTAAAAAAAAAACGTTTAAAGAACCCACAAGATTAAACGAAAAAGATATATGTTAGTTGTTTTGTAGGGAGGATTATTTGAAATCTTAAGTGGAAAACATGTTTTACCTACCCGCACGACATATTCAAATTCTAAGACATGTTTTTTTTCAATCGAAAGTAAAATCCTTTGCCCATTATTGACATTCGAGTTGAGGAAATCAGAAGACTTAATAATCAATACTATAATCAATATCAAATCATATTCTAAGGTAGTGCTATACTTCCCAATGTCAAACCCTAGTACTTCCTTAATTGTCTTATTGACATAACCCCACTGTGTATATATTGCAAATGTCATCTTGGTGACAGGCTTTATGTAAAGGACACAAGACAGCGTGTAGGAGCATTGTAAATGTCATATTTATAATTAAGGGAAACTCTAAAAGTCCCAAGGTAAATAGCTTTTTTCCGCTGAGTGGAAAACCCTATGTTTTCTACATGTATGTAGAAAAAATAGATTTCTATGTCTTGATGATTAAAGTTGTCTATGTTTTAAGATGTTTCACCTATATTGGTGATCTGCTTATGTCAAACTTTCCATGAGAACACATCCATCTAACTCTTTCTGAATAATTTTGACACATCAGAAATGTTCATAAAAAGATGAAAATCTGGTAATTGATAGAAAAGGAGGGGGCAACAAAATCAAATAAAAAATTCAATCTAAGGAGAGGTCAGGTGATATAATAAAACTGAAAGCTGTAAAATAAACCATCTGTCTGTTCTTTACTACCAATAAGGAGGGCCCAACTCATGAATAAATATTTGAAAACAAATTGAAGGTGCGCCTCTGTAAAGACGGTACAAAGAAAACTATTGTTGGATTAGTGATGCATAATACACTAGATACTCAGGAGAACTGATACAGTATCTTCTATCGTCATTCGTCATATTTGATAATCAAGCAATGCTTTGCCTAAAGAGAGGATATTGGAGTGGGTGGGACGGATAAAGAAACACTGAGATCAAAAGTAAAAAGAGAGTCAATTATAGTACTGAACACACAGACATTTATGTGTTCAGTCACACCTTATTGTTCGTCTTTAGTAGACCTTAACACTACTTCCTCACTGTTCTTTCATGTTCTCTAAGTTGCCAATCCTTTCAAAGTATGACCGGAGACACACGATTCTTTATTTCTTTGAAAAGGTAGAGAAATACAAAGACACACACGACCATACACAAATAGAGGATTTCAAACCTAGGACTGGAATTTTATGGAGGAGGATTAAGACTGATTACCCATCTTGGGATTAAAATACCTCACTTTATTATTGGTAGGGCTCATGTCTGTTATGTGACTGAAAGAGGGTTGAGCTATGTCTCTTTGGCTATTATCTCGTGAGTCTCGTTTCAAAAGTCGAATTTCCCGGTAATCCCGAGATCTTTCTATATAGCTATACTATTATCCTAAGCTCCCTATTTCGTTGTGAATTTGAATGTTTTAGTGACCTTGTTTAGACATGATTTTACGCCATATCGATAAGATTTCGTATTACGAATATGTGCAAAATAAGTATCATCTGTATTTTGTTCATTTGATGACAGGTTCTTTGCAGTATGATACTAAAAAGATAGAGGTTTCGAGACCGGGATTCACAAAACTGGAAAATTGCGATATTTCCGAGAATTTCCCGAGACTCAACCCAAGTATGAAAGAAATAATGATGGTACAACTAAAACCTATGCCACTGTTTCTATTGTTTGATTTTAAATTACATCAACCAATCATATAATCACACTTTTGAAGCAAAGAACCAGTTTTTAAACTGTGCATACACAAACAAAATAGTTTACTGCATTATACATTAACACTAAGTGCCGCCCTAGTTGTAATTCATTATCATTACCGTCATCACAATACATAATTTTAGGATCAATTTGAAAAGTAGGTATATGTTATGTATGCCAAAACGAGTCTGTAACATATTCATCTTTCCCTGTATTATGAATAATCGTGTTTATCACATTATTTATCAAATGTTTTAAGTGATAATGACAACGATGACCACGAGGAAAAAAACTACTTCTAGTAAATACTAGACGAGAGATACATCACTGAAAAGTGTGAAGATATTTTTTTTAATTATGAACACAACAGTCTCTAGAACGATCAGAGTGGTCTACTCCATCTCTGTCAATTTCCCAATATGCCAAACTCTCCTGAATGATAAGTAGGTACTAATAAGTACCAAAGCCTTCATTATTCATAGACTGGCAGAGCTGATGACTGGTCAATAAGCAGAGAGCCACGGTCAGATATTGAGGTCAGTTCCCAGTAGACTCCGTGTCATAATTAGCATCAGTTCAATAATTACTTGAGGTCCAAGTTCAGTGAGGCTGACGAAGTCACAGACACGAACCTATGTATTTAACACGAGTCCGTGAGATTAATTTTGATTAATTTTACATCCGAACCCACAACCTTATTCCGTGTGCCATTTGGGGATTATTCCTGATGAATTTGATCCTGATTGGAAACAGGGTATAATTCCCATTCTGAACTTTGATTTTCTGATAGTTCTATCGACTAGTACAATATGATACACATAGTAGCGGCCTTTTTGTAAAATATGAGTTGTTGAATGAAGGAGAGTGGTTTGTTTATTTGTCTTTAATGTACTGTAATAGATTAACTGTTGGTGTCTTTTAATGATTGTCACAACTGGCTTAATATCTGTTTCTAATATTGACAATTGTTCTCATTTTGTGTGACTTGTCTAATCATATGTATAATTTCTGAATCTAAACTTCTTTCTGGTTAATTAAGTATTTTTAATCAAGTTGAAATTGATTGTGAAATAAGTAGTCACGCAGTTCTGAAATGTATTGCGTAAAACTATTTTGGGAGGAGACAATTTGTGTCCTTCTTTCCATACAATTACATGCTTAACCACAGTACAGATATAGCAAAATTACCATTGATAAAAGTGTCATCAAAATCCCACACAAATGTGGGCATTTTTTTAGCCTGTTGATTTTGAAGATTGAATCCACGTAGTAGGTTACTTTATATACAATGTCCCCTCAGTCGTCTTTGTTTAACTGGTATACCTTTTCATGCTACATTACCCGTGTTTCTCTTAGTATTCTGATCATATAATCCTTAACGAAAACATGTGGGCATTCAGGGTTTGCTGAATAGGAATGCAATTCCTGTAATATTGGCCTATTTTGTATATAATCTATTGCTGTCATTAGGATTTAAAGAACTTGGTGTATAGTGGAGGGGGGGGGGGCGGTAGTATGAAATAATAATGCCCACCCCGACGCCTTTTACAAACAAACCCCATAATATACCAAATCTGAGACGACATTTTTTTTAGAAATCGTCTTACGAGCACAGACTTGTCTTTATGATACTGTTCAGACCCCAAGAGACCAATATGGCAAAAATCGGCTTTGATACCAAACTATTTCGGGTAAATCCAGTTTCCCTTTTCTTCGCCAATATTTGCATACAGAACGAATTTGATTTTGGCAGACAGATTGCATTAAAGCCGGCAAATACCAATATGGCTTTAAAAAGACTGCTGAATTGGCAAACAGTAAAGGGATTGATATCAGAGAGAAGAAACTGTTATTTGCCCAAAGGAATAACATTCCATAGATCTTTGATGAGGATTTAGAATTGTTCAAATATAATAACAAAGCTTAACATGTTCCATCTAAGAGACAGGGTTATTTGTTGTGAAGGCTAATAAGCCGATCATATCAAGGGCATTAAAGCAAACAAATCAAATATTTTACTCTTTTAGAATAATATTTATTTCAACTGAAATCATACAATTTTTAAAGCGGTATAGGAAAATGTGATGGGTTGTTAAACCGGGAAGAGGTTTCATATTGCCGAATTTGAATTTATGCTGCTTATCAGGCGCGTAGTCAGGGTTTTGAAAGGGGGTACATTTTGAATAACTAGGTGTAAATGTCTCAATGTCTCAAATAAATAGCATCCATTGTTTTTCCTAAGATGTGAGATTGCACGGTTTCCCCCAGATACGCGCCTGATAGCAACGCATGTTTTGACCTTCGTGGGATTCGATATCGGGACCTCAAGCATATGATGACGGTGGTCTACCGCTCCATCATATTGTTTCATACCTCACTTTAAGTAAACAAACAAATCAAAATTCTTTCAACAAATATATTATTTGAAAAGTTATAAATCGCAATTACAGAAAATCGAATATAGCGCATTACAATCAACGTGAACATCTCTTTTTTCTTTATTCAATCAGAATTTATAAAAAAAAAAATTATATGACCAAGGTTATTAAGAGCAATGTTTTCAGCTGAATTCCCGTCATATATTTGATTCTAGTTATTGATGTTCTTAAGAATTACAGTTAAATTCCATTGATCGGGTATGTTCGTGAATTGAAACTTCCGTTTTACGAGCGAACAAATACCTCTTTGCATTATTGATGAAACTACGGTTGATTCTGGCTGAGTCATTTTAATATTTATTGGATTATTAGAGCTTAATTTTGATATCAAAGTTAGACTGTTAAAATAATTTGTTTAGAATATGGTCGAGATATTAAAACATGGCGTTGATTGATATTGATTTAAAGACAAAACTAGGAAGATTGACAGTGTCAAATCATACAGACATACATACAACACGTCACATTGTTAATCCTAGGCATAGACAATTAAAAATCAAGTGTTTATAGTTTATGATGCTAGGCAATCACGTGATAACCAAAGGACTAAATTGTTAACATATATTACCTCTATTCTAAGACTAAATTGTTAACATATATTACCTCTATTCTAAGACTAAATTGTTAACATATATATATTACCTCTATTCTAAGCAGATGTGCATAGTGTATTGTACATCATCTAGTTTATATTTGACTTGTGTGCGTACAGTGTATTAAAAACAATAAACTCGCAGTTATTATAGTGCATAGCATATTACACTTTTACTTGTAATCTGTGTGGGTTGTATTGCATTGCGAATTGATTGCGTCGTTTTTCACATATTGATTTTCTTGTCAATTTTTAAATCTATAAGAAATGATGTTTGATCATATATGTATAACAATAAATCGTTTGAAATGATATTGTTTAATATAATAAAGACAACCTATCATGAAATTTCTCTTGTATCACTTTTATATTCTTTAACATTTACGCATTTAAAACAATGATGAGCAAGTTGCTTTGTATCAAGAAAACACATAGCTGTGTTGAATGTAATGCAACACATTTCGTGTTAAGTGAAATCGGTAAACGTTTAATGATTGGCTTCATATCCAACCGTGATCAATTATTAACTCTTTGTCAAATATCTTTGATAATATCTGAAATAATTAATATATATTCATCGTTATATTTCTCTCTGTTTGGAGCAATATTTTACAGATTCATTTGAATAATGGAAGATGGGGATTACCAACAGCCTTTATGGTTATAACGAGAGTAATTTCTCTTCAGATTTTTAGATGTGGGGTTAATATGTGCTTCAAAACAACATTTAATCTGCTTTATTATTATACAATACAATGTCTTAAGATGTCAAGTCTTGTTTACAACCTTTGTTTAAACATAACAATGTTCTGTGTCTGACACAACCGTGGCATATAATAGATGTTTTCTGTGTCTCACAACCGTGGCATATATAATAGATGTGGAAAGGATATGTTGATAAGAAAAAAAAGCTTGGGGATTTCTTTCAGCCAGTAAGTCACTCAGGCACGTAGTCAGTTTTTTTTTTAAATGAGGGGAGTGGGCGCCTTGGTTCTGTCAAATCAATAAAAATGCGTTATAAATGGTGGAAATTTATACCATTTTGGATCTCAAATGCCCCCTGGCTACGCGCCTGAAGTCACTAGCAAAGCTGTGTCTTCTATACAACCCACTCGTATAACTTTACGTAGGTATCTCTTCATATTGTACTGAGTGTATTCCGGTGATAGTGGGGAAGATAAGCTAAGATAAGCTGATTTAATTGTTTGAAAGGCTTCAAAGCGAAGTAGCGAATAAGTATGATTAAACAAAGTTATGACATGCTTGTAAGAAAAGTATCAAAGTTTCAAATTTGAACACATCTATCGTTTGTTACATTTTATAAGCAACGAAATATCGATTGCTACTTCACAGGCGTGTCCAAAATTAAGTTCAGGACTTTTACTGTTTAAATTATCACAAAAATGTCATCTCCCAGAACAGCTGTTACTCAGCATTTTACGTCGACACATAACATTCTTTAGGAAAATGGCAAGGCGAAATAAACAGTTGTTCAAATACAGAGATCATCTTAGTCATCCTTATTTTTCGACTGCCCTTGGAAGGAAATCTCTAGCTGAAACACCATCTCGAATTTGTGAAAAAATTGTTGATCCGATTTTATGGGCATAATGTGACTATTCAAATAATATATAACATGATGGGTATCACTCCACTATGAGTTATTAAAAGACACTTAAAACCCCGAACTTGCTTCTGGACACGTTAGTATAAGACGTTATGTATACGCGTATTCAAGCATATTTTCGATATTTCTAAATCACATTATTACTGTTTCTAAATTTATATGACTTAAAGACATATAAGGTATATGTGTACTCACCAAAGTGTAATATCCACATACTGCACTTCCGGTTCTTGTATTGGACCAGCAAAGAAAAGAACTGATTATAGCCATTGTGTATTAATGAAAAGACAACACTGGCTCTGAATGGTAAATCCTTATGTCGAAATCAGCTAGACTCAAACAAATATATATCATAAGCCATACAAAGACTATACATGTCCTTGGCCCCTCTGGTTATGCAGGGTCAGATTGATTGTTGACAAACTTTGGCAACTTCCGGGACTTTCAATGAAATCTCCACGTGCAGAAGCCTGATAACAGATCAGACGACAGAAAGCAGACGTCAAAGGAAGAAATTCCCCACTCTGGCTCGCGACAAGTCTGCTTTCCCCTCACCAAAAACAGTTTGAGATGATGATATCCACTTGTGTCCAGTGGCGATCTCTCGTGGACTGATTAGCTCAAGTTGAGTGCCAACCACGTGTCACTTGTAGCTACCTGAAAAAGAAAGTAATAACATGAATTGAGAAATAAGTCTAACAAAGGACACATAAACAAAGAAATGCGCATAGCAATTGTTTAAAAAAGGCGATTCAAAGTGATGTAGATACAATGTCTATTGTTGAAAATAAATGATATAGATGTCAAGAAACTTCAACATCACCATAATTTAACTGAACGAACTTTTTTTCCTCCACTAAAACACAAAATAGGCACATAGATATTTAAAAAGGATTATAACAATAATGTTAAACCGATTTGTTAATATCATCTCGATAAGCTGTTAAGTTACAAACAACAAAATAAAAATTATATCCAACAAACTTTTTATTGTTGTGCAATTTTTCACACCTTAACGTCTTCCGTCTTATTATAATGGCTATTCACAAGGTAGGTGTAAATGTAAACCAAAGCCTTTGTGTCGACAGCCGTAAAAAAAACTGAATACAAAACAGTTGTAACAGGTTGTGTGTTGAGGCTCTGGTAGACATAAACAAGACTGTGACAAGATCAGATTTCAAGTTTACACGAGTTTATTCTATTCAAGAAGATAGACTCCCCTCTAGGCGACGACATAAGCAGAGATTGTGAGGAACTCTTCAGGGCTCCACAAATCAGTGTATTTAATTTACATTATGAATACACCCTTCAATTACCATGAAGATTTTGAAAAGTTGAAGAACATCATATTGTGTATAGCTTGCTATCTCAATCTGAAGAAATTGTTTCCGTCCATATAAAAACATTTTGTACATTGAATACGATATAATCTAAGCCTAAAACGTGTACAAATATGGTAAAATGAAACTCCGGAATAAGTAGATACTTACAGAAATGAATAATGAATAGATTCATATCATAGGAATAAATTAAGGAATTGAGAACTAAGCTGAGAAAAAGACAAGTAAGACTGGGCATGGAATATGACCTATTCATATGAAACACATTCCCATAAAAACCTGTTTTTTCTTTATATGATATCAGTATTGTATTCTCAAGAAGTACCAATATAACGACCAACAGCAGCTTTTTTGTAAACAGAAATTTTGAATAAATAATATTAACTATTATGAAACAATATTAATCTATCTGATGATATGAATAAAACAGTTTGGACTTAATTAAACTGTCAATATGAACATTTTCATTGAAAGATAGAAAACAAGTGTCACGTCAAAAAATATCTCAGCAAACAGATCACAAACATCTAATGATTGTAGCACTAATCGACCGGGATCATATTAAATCCACTTTGAATCAGAAGAACCTCAACACAATTAATCCGATCGATGACGAGAATGAGTCAATATTGTCCCAACATCCGAGACAAAAGTGAGCGCTCATAACAAGAAATATAGTGAGTATAGAGAGAGGAAACCATGAGTAGAAATAATAAACAGAAAACGATGTAATTTCTTATTACTCACTCTTTCACCCACATAATACTCAGCATATTTACAAGTTTCTCTTTTCATCCAACATGATCAGTCAGTCTGCTGTGTGGGTGACAGCTCAATAACAAACAGGATGTTGAGCGTTATGTATGCATGTCATTAATCAATAACAAGAGGATGTTAAGGGTATGCATTTGATTAATCAATAATAATCAAGTATCGGCAGGTCACCTCACCCACCATTGCTGTGGGAAAATGGCCTAGTCCGCTATTGGTTCATTACAGCTGCACTGGTTAATGACCTTACTCTTATCTATATATAATGTATGTTTGGATCCGGCTGCGGTGATGTTATACAGGGGGTTGATAAAGATAACAACGTGCATGTGTTTATACATTTTTTTGTAGCGTGGTAATCAATTAGTAATGAGAGTAAATTGAACACAAGTTAACAAACAAACAAAAACACAAACTGAATTACAGAGTAAGACAAATAAACATGGAATCAATAAGAAGACAAACATACACATATAAACAGTTAGAAATAAATAAATACAAAGACAGAATGAAAGAAAACACATACAAATGTACAAACACTCAAACAACTGTGATTATTCTAAAACAATCAATAGTATTATCGTCAAGTATTTTGCAGTTATAGGCTGAATGTTGCATTTTTTTTCAAAGGTCGTTAGCCTTAATGAAAAAGTTATCTAGGTTAATAGCAAACCTTTATCATTTATATACTTGTATAATGGCTGTTAAATAATTTGATCCTTTCCACAACACAGACATTGGTATATATCCAACATCATGAGGTACATCGTTAATTTTTATTGATTGTTTAATAGTTTAGTTTTGTTGCTGTTTTCAATCAGAACTCAATCATACGGGGGGGGGGGGGGAAAAAAATTAAT
>JAUUEB010439625.1:0-11903 GCA_032362205.1 Clione limacina | reverse complement strand
AAAATATTTTTTTGTGTCTGATGTGCGTGGTTGTACTCTCTACGAGTACTCATTTTTCTAGTTTGTTTGTTTGTCTGTGAACACGATAACTTAAAAACTATACAACTTATAGACGTTAAATGTGGGTTAATGTTGTAAATGTACACGATGAAGACTCCTATTAAATTCCAGAAATATCTGTTCACAATTGACTGAAAAATGTCTCCATCACCGTATCAGGAGTTCTTATCATGCACTCAACACTGATGCAACCTTTATAATGAACCCGATCGGTTGCGCACCTTTTAATGGGCGAGAACCTTTTTTACATACTTGCACATTCTTTTCCGTTTAAAGCAATCCAAACAGCAATATAATTTTCGCAATGTTTTTCTATACACATTTTGATAAAGTTATATTTAATGCTGACATATAAGGAAATGTTTTATTCTACATAGTGTCGGGTTTGTTCTCTCCGAGTACTCATGTTTTCTAGTTTGAATTTGTGTCCTTCGTTTTTTCAGGTATCTGTATTCCAAAGGCCTTGGTACACATCTACTGAAAAAGGTTTATACAAACCCAAAGAAGATTGCGAAGCTAGTGAAGAGTAAAACGGATGAGAAAAGCGTAAATACAGTTTCCCAGGTACACTTTGCGATGTTTATAATCAACCGTGCTGAGCAAGGATAATCAGGCGCGTATTATAGATATGGGATGTTGCAATGCCCTCCTCCCATCTGAGGGGAAAAAGAAAAAAATGCTATAGATTTCACCATTTAAAGCTAAATTTCAAGATTGTACCCCATAAACAATTCGGAGCTTCCCCTCCATTTGAAAATCCTAGATACTTGCATGAGCGTAGTAAAATATATTACTGTGTTAAATCAATATATTTAGGTCATTGGCATTCGAAACTGGAGGGGGAAATTGAAATGAACAGGATCTTACCTGATGTATTGGCTACTAAAAAAGTCCCTTTAATTTTGTCTTTATTGGTTTCTTTTTTCACTTGTCTATTATGTCACTATTACAAATGTCTGCACCAATTTACGAGATTTAAGAAATAAACAATCTTGCGAAACAAATAATCATTTAAGGTATTTTCCATTTGCCTCTAGATTCCATATGAATACAGCCCGCAACAAATACCTACGGCAACCGAGAGCCCGCGGCTAAGCAGCCTTATCTGGACACCTCTAGTATCGGGTATGGTATTTTATTTCCAAGTTTGCGCTGGTTTGATGTTAATTTGTTTGATTGTTTGCTTGATTGGTTGTTTGGTTGTTTGTTTGTTTGGTTGTTTGTTTGTTTGGTTGTTTGGTTATTTGTTTGGTTGTTTGTTTGGTTGTTTGGTTATTTGTTTAGTTGTTTGGTTGGTTATTTGTTTGGTTGTTTGTTTAGTTGTTTGGTTGTTTGTTTGTTTGGTTATTTGTTTAGTTGTTTGGTTATTTGTTTAGTTGTTTGGTTGTTTGGTCTTTTGTTTGGTTATTTAGTTGTTTGTTTGTTTGTTTGGTTGTTTGTGTGGTTGTTTGTTTGTTTATTTGTTTGGTTGTTTGTTTGTTTGGTTGTTTGTTTAGTTGTTTGTTAAGTTGTTTGTTTGTTTGTTTGGTTGTTTGTTTGGTTGTTTGTTTGGTTGTTTGTGTGGTTGTTTGGTTGTTTATTTCTTTGGTTGTTTGTTTAGTTGTTTGGTTGTTTGTTTGGTTGTTTGTTTGGTTGTTTGTTTAGTTGTTTGTTTGTTTGGTTGTTTGGTTGTTTGGTTGGTTGTTTGGTTGGTTGTTTGGTTGTTTGGTTGCTTGGTTGGTTGTGATTGTTTTACGCTTTTGCAACACAAGAAGGTCATTTAATATCATGTCGACCATGGACCAAAAATGACATTTTACTTCTATATAAGTTTCAAACCTGTTATTCCTCGCATGCGAAGTTGAAGCATTGTCCCTAGATCACGACGCCTCCTCATTAGAAGTATATAAGTCGTTTGTTGTCTTGTCGCAAGTGGTTTACATGTTTCTCAAAGCATAAGAGTGTTGCATATTAAAGTCCCGACCAAGGACTTTGACAGTGGGAGTGGCCGCAAACATGGACTCGAACTCGGGGCCACACAAGAGCGAGTTGATATTACATAGAGGTTACCACGCCTAGAAGTCGTGACTTATTATGGTTATGAACATGATTAGTTCACATAATTAATAGTTTATATTTATGTCAATCGAACCTCCACATACAAACTTTAATAAGTTTTAAAAAATGTCGACGTTGTTCGTAGGACGCAGAACTAGAGTTATTTATCACTAGCGGTTTAACCCGGTGTTTCCCAGGCTTACACCAATTTATGCCCTGAAGTTGTTCCACTATCGGTGTAATGAAAAGAAACAATCTAACAAAAGAAGAAAAAAACACAAACTGGCACGGTCCTTGTTTAAAAATGTGTAGCCACCCTCTAGAATCAACAATGTGTACTCAGCTGGACATGCACACATCAACTTTGAATGTAGGAAAGTGTAATTCTTCTCGCTTGCGAAATCGAGTATTCAAATCTAGAATGCATACTAATCGGTAAGATATCGCTTTTGATAAACATACCAATAATAATAGTAAACGAATGAATCCATACTAGAATACAAAAGATATTTTAAAATCTTACAATGTACCAGATACCCTAAAGACTAACTGTACGTCCTGGTATGTGTACAAACAATTTACTAATGTTTATATTTTTTGTGTTGATGAGTCAAGACTGTTGATTTTATCTCCGTGCATAAATAAATATGTTAATAAAAAAAATAAAAAAAAACATTGTTGACATAAGAATGACTCAACATAAATAAGTACACAAACAGACGTCCATTCATATTATGTAGATAAACAAGATAATTGTTTAACAGAGACATGACGTCATGACGTAATATTAATGACCAGTCTCCGAGTAAACAGTAAACAGTGAGTACACAGAGTGAGTACACAGAGTGAGTACACAGAGTGAGTACACAGAGTGAGTGGAGTCGTTTTAGTTGATACTGTTTGGTGTTTGGTGACATTATATTTCAGTCATGGGGAAAAAAACATTCAAATGCATCGTTGTTGGAGACAGGTCAGTGTTATTTGTAAGATATTTATTCGGAGACTGTGTGACCGAGGCGCGTAGTCAGGGGGTCATGGGGGAATGCCCCCCCCCCCCATTTGAGGTCGAAAGTGCTCTAAATGTGCACCTTTTTTAATTTAACTAATCTAAAAAAATTAAAAAAATCAACAAAACAAAACAACAAACTTCTGGTGAAAGAATAATGCCACGCCCTTATTTGAATGCCTGCACATGTAAGAGTTTGGTATCATATTTTTTTAAAGTCGTGCCGGATTCTTTCATAAATTTCCAAATAGATAATTCACCTAATAAGTATTTTGTATCTCTGTCAATTGATATTCTCGTCACAAATTTAGTTAAAAGTCATTCTATTATTGTTCATCGAACAAGGAACTAGAGTAATTTATCACTAGCGATTTTACCCGGCTTGCCCAGGATTATACCAATGTTTGCCTTGATGCTTTCTTTATAGAAGTCAATAAAAAAAAGTTCTATCACAAGGACGAAATAAAACACAAACTAGTGTGGTTCTTGTTTAAACGTTTGTACCCCCACCCCCACCCCACCCCCTCTAGAATGATCAATTTGCATCTATATTTTAAGATTGACATCGCCTATGAAAGTAGTAATTTGAAATTTAGTTTTTTGCGTAGGCGAGGATTCAAATTAGAATTCAAATGAACCTAGGTTCGAACCTGTGACCTTTAGGAAAAAACATTTCATGTAGTTCGCAGTCCGAGCCTCTAAGCACTACACCATTCACTCACCCGACCCGAGATCCGTTTTCGTTTTTTAAACCAAATTCCGCTTAGTGATTTGTTATAATGACGGATCAATACAATACCTACTACCTGTGACTGTTTTAATTATGCTTAATTTTCTACCAATTCGGTGCGAAGAAATGTACAATGTAAATGAAGGATATTTATTTCGACTCATTTATAAGCTGCTTATAGTCTTATCAAGTAGGCGCGTCGCCAGGATTTTGAAATGGGGGGGACAAAGTTGTTTGTGTCAAATTAAATGCGAGGCCAAAAATTTGAAAATGAGTTAAAATGGTGCGAATTTATTGAGGGTCATTCCCCCATCCTCCCTAAAAAGTCGCCTGTTATTAAGTGCTGTTGTAGAATTGCAGATATTTTTAACATCTTACGCATCGTGATCCCTGTCTATTGTCCAGCGAGTAAATCTACCATGACCATGGAGGTACATAGCTCTAAGTAGCTCCCTGACCATGACGATATACTTAGTAAAGCGTCACCTCCAGTGCGTAGATGCCCTTCCTTGACGTTCATGGCTGGGTAGACCTGGGTTGGGTTTCTTTAAGTTTTGTCGACTTTTTAGCAAGGTACGCGATTCTTGTGTTGGCTACTTCGTAGTTTATGTTCGTTCTTATCGATTAGTTACGTTTAATCGCAGTAAAAAGTATGCGGTCATCTTTAATCACATTATGGCCAGGGCCGGTCGGATTACTGAAATTCCGTGTCAGATTAGATTGGGTTGGATTATCTGGCTTTAGTAATTGGATGAGTAATTAAATTAGATATTTTTCTGTGATCTTATGGGGTTGGATTCTTTGAAAAATCAAGCAGATCTTGGGATGGTTGGGTGATTTTGTTATCAAATTTAAAAAAAATCGGTATCAAAATGATAATATTTATTCATACTAAAATATGTAATTTTAGTATACTTCTTGTTCTCTATTGAGCGGTGAAAGGATTCTTTCCTTTTTACTCTTAGCAGTATCGGTGTCTTTTTATAGTTGCTAATATTTAAAACATGACTTGAGGTGGCTTACTATGTTGTCCCCGGACCTGTTTTCATCTTTGATTGGGGCGTTACATGTGAGACATTTCATAACTACTCTGTCGCAAAAGTCAATGCTTCGAAAACTCAAAATAACCGTGGTCAACGAACCTTTTCAGACAGGTGAGCATCATAAATTATGTCAGGCAAAAACGGCAGCCATTTTTGTTGTTATTTTGCTTCATTTCTAAGTATGTTAACAAGGGACGCTACTCGTAAAAATGATTTCAACCTTATTCAGTACTTCGGGGTCTAGTTTATGTCTAATGTTTAATGGCGTTAAATAATTTTCTTTTGCCTTTTTGAATTTGTTTTTAATTGTTCGGTAATTCACTCAAACTTGTAGTGAATTTACGAGATTTTGGTTGCGGGTTAACTTGGATTGGAGCACCAAACGAATAGTTGCAGGATTGGATTGGGTACCTGGGAAAGTAGCTAGATATGGAAAATAGCGGGATGGTCCTGTTTATTTAATAAGCATGTCGTTCTACTTGTCAATAGTTCACGTCATACAGATAACACTGTTTTACTCCGCTCTATTATGACGTCATCGAATAATTATCGCTGACGTCATGATAAACGAGGGCGTTGCCCTTACATGTTTATTTTAATGTATAAAGACACTACGCTATTCTTTCTCACAATGAAAATCATCCTAAACAAGGCACTATTCAGCATGGGCGTAGGCAGGATTTTTTTCAGGGGGGGCAAAAATTTGAAAAAATTATCGAGCAAAGTGAGCTCCAATCCGAACGCGTGGCCAGGCGCGTAGCCAGGATTTTGAAATAGGGGGACTACCTTGGATACAATTTAAACAATGGCCGCGAAGTTATAAATGGTGCAAATTTAGGGCACTTTGAATTTTAAAATGGGAATTTATGGCCGCAAGACGGCCGAAATTTTGAAAATAAGAAAGCAATTGTGCAAATCTAGAGCATTTTGGATCGAAATGGGGGAGGGCACATTCTTACATGTAACCCTGACTATGCGTCTGAATGTAGGAGGATGTCAAGCAAATCAGTGCATTTAGAGCGATGTGGTAGACTCAATTGTATATTTTTATTGTTGAAAATATCTTGTTTTTTAGGTTTAAGGATCAACTACTTCTACCATAAATTCTGGTACAATTCCTTGGAACAAATATGTAAGCAATAAGCCACAATAATATTAAAATATCGAACAAAAATGCTTTTATATTCTCATCAATGGTAAAAAAAAACATATTGGAGATATTTGGAAAATAGTTGAAAAAAAATTTAAGATGGGAATCACGAGCAAAGAAATATAGTGCAGAATTGGAGCCAGACATTTTTATGGGAAGCATGATGTTAGCCGAGAAATATGGAAGATAAATAGCGCATTTTAAAGCCATTTTTATAATCCGGTGGGGAATTATTGAATAAAAAAATTGACGTATGGAAATCATTTTTTGTTAGGGTTTATCTGTAATATATCGGAAATATTGAAATAATTCAAATGAAAAGGTGCATTTTAAGAACCTCTGGTGGCTTAAAGATGATATTTTAAATGGTAATAAAGTATAATTATGGTAAAATCTGGAACATGTTGAAAAATATGTTGCAAAATTGTGCATTTTAAAGGATTCTGGAGAAAAATTAACAGACCACACTTAGATCTGAAACAAAATGCAGGGGAAAAAAATACAACATCATTGTAAAGGATGACTATATTTAGACATAGAAGCCTATAGGTAAAGCATAACAGAAACATTAATAAATATAAACGAACAGCCAAGAATTTCAATTGGATAAGAACAAGGTAGCCTGTATAAGGTTGTTATTTGTTGGTGGTTTGTTTTGTTTTGTTTTTTGGGGGTAACTATATATAGCCTATATACAATATACATATTTTATATATATATATAGTATTATATAGGCTTCAATCGCCTATATATTTATTTCATAACTAACTATTTAGTGACTATATATGCATAGGATATTGTAGCCTATAGAGTCACTTCATATTGTAAAATAACTTTGATATCAAGAAAACATTCAATGTGTTTCTCTTCTCTATTTCAGCGGTGTTGGTAAAACCAGCCTCCTACAGAGCTATAAAACAGATGGTCTTACAGGAGATCTTCCCGCTACGTAAGTATATAGATTCTCTGCTCATTTAAAAATAATGTTTACGTGAGCGGTTATGACTCAAACCTGCTTTTAAATGAGTAACGATCAAAATACCAACATGAATCATACATTTGATAGTTGCTTCAAAGGTTAATGATTATTCAAACATTACAATGAGCTGTTACCAACATGGCCCATCTGGTGGTCTATCTGGCCTTGATGATAACAGCTTACGGCTTATTCATAATTGTGTTAACTAAAATTCTGAATCAATAAAGTTGAATTGAAACGTTATGGCACCAGGACTAGGGAACACTAGAATCGCTTTCGGTTCCAACACCCGACCTTCCACTCAAGGGGCGGACGCCTTAACTACTCTAACCACTCGGCCATCTGTGTGGTGTAGTGTTGTTCGGGCCAATAGCCTCTTAAAAAGGGCACCAAGTAGACTTTTTTCATTTCAGTCCAGTCACCATAATCAGTCCACAGATAATGTTCCTAGCGGGTGGGATAAAAAAAATGTCGCTTATTATTATTTTTTAAATAGCTTGAGGAAATAACACACAGTGAGACAGACAGAGCTAACATTATAAGATTGATATCCAATATTATGTCAGTGACATTCCCAGCCTGTATTCTATGAGTCACCTTATAAATATGAAGGCCAAGTCAACCTGGCAATGTCAATATAGAATTGTTTGAAAATAACGTTTAGTATTTGTGGTGATCATTTAGCGGAACGAAATATTCTAGTGAAACAGACGAGAACAGTCTTGTCATAAGTGGTCATAGTGAAAGAAAAGGAAATAATAAGATATTTAATTGAATTCAGTGTATTTCTATTTGTTGAGCTTCTTACCATTCAAATATATAATATTAGAATAGTGGGCGCTTACGCTCCCTCCATTCATCGTTTGTGAAGCTACGCTCCATCCATTCATCGTTTGTGTAGCTACGCTCCCTCTTCTTGCAATGTTATCTCGCAAAATACAGTCAACAAAAAGAACTGACTGAGATCGTTTTCAAAATAGGGATGTTATACGAAAGGAAGGAAATAAAACACAAATTGGAGCAGTCTCCGTATAAAAAAGTGTAACCATCCGAAATAAAGCGCAACTTTTAACTATCAGCACAACCGGCAATAGAACCAACAAATCTGGGGGAGGGGTGCTCATCTTTAAAACCTACAGTGAAAGCGTCTACTAGATTCACATTCTAACCGTAGACATTAGATCTCTCCGACTTTTTGTGTGCTCTCAGTGGACTCCTTTTTAGAGCAACGTCGCTGCTTAAATATTTGAAGGCAATACATACAGTTGCATGTACACATTGCTAAAGTTTCAGGTCGATTGAGTCAAAACTGTGGCTGTATTTCCATTGCATACAAAGATTCCAGCCAGCCACAAAGAATTATACACACAAGCAGATTTTGAATGTTATTATGTTGATACAATACAAAGTGGCGATACAAGATTTCTGAAATGACCACAGGACTTTTATCATACATGTATAATCTATTGTTTTTTTTTTATTTATCCTTTATCAATGACCATTGTAAGAGTGGCAGCAATGCCAAAATGTTACCCTTTTAAAATAAAGTTGATTGAATTGAATGAATGCATTATATAGCATTATTTATAAAAAAATTGTTTTCACAATACATATCAGTATAACAAAATTTTAAGCTTATTTTTTTCCCTTGAATTTTGCTACTAATTCCTGCTGTTTGGCTCTCATTCATAGTTTAGTACAAAAAAAGTAAATGCTGAACAACGAAAACAGAAAGACTTGAAGTTTTCTATTTTCTCTATGTTTGCACGTTCTGCTACTTTGTTGACATGTTACTTCCAGAAGATATAGACATTACTTGCTCATAAGTAATATTATTTTACTAAAGACAAATTACAAAATTAGATAATGTAGAAAATATTTATAAGGAAAAATAATGTCTTTACTTGATGAGAAAATTAGTTTATAAAAGAATTAAAGTATAACTTTTCTAGTGAATAAACAAATATCTAAACCAATAGTAAACCAATTCCACAATTTAATATTAGTGCTAGGTGGCAGGAATCTTCGCCTTATCAATTCCTCACATAGAGAATCATTTAAGTTTGAAACTAGGTTACAATCCTGTCACTTTCCTACCAAAGGTGTCCCAACGGTGTGTCAAAGGTGTCCCAAATATGTGCCAAAGGTGTCCCAAAGGTTTGACACGTTTGACAAGTTTACTATAAGCTCAAGATCAATAAAATACATTATAGCATACAATCAAAATACATTATAGCATACATTCAAGAATACATTATAGAATACAATCAAGAATACATTATAGCATACAATCAAGAATACATTATAGCATACAATCAAGAATACATTATAGCATACAATCAAGAATACATTATTTAAATATTAAAGCAGGAGACAAATTTCTACAAAAAACGAAACATAAAGATATGGATTAAATTATGCAAATACCTTATTGATACTAGAATGTCATTTGGCCATATCAAAATATCAAACGAGTTACGCTTTTCATGGATGACTAGGTAATGATGACTAGGTAATGATGACTAGGTAATGATGACTAGGTAATGATGACTCGGTAATGATGACTCGGTAATGATGACTAGGTAATGATGACTAGGTAATGATGACTAGGTAATAATGACTTGGTAATGATGACTAGGTAGTTGTTAGAATATAATACAACACATTTCTGACTTGCCTATTGGAAATTTATAAAAACCTATGGCAACATAGCCACAAGTGAACATTATACATCAAAGTAGCAAAATGATATCAATTCGTAGCAACACATATATTATTTGCTTACTGGTACACATTTTAGCACATCCAAGATCCTCCATTACACGCAATACGTGCATGTCTGTGACTTTCAACACATTTTGACCTTGACCTTGAATTGATCTTGAAACCGAAATTTATCCTTAAAAACGAGATTCTTGCAACCGAAACCCCAAATTACATTTATCATTATGATATTTTTTGAATAGTTGGTAGATATTCGAGGAAACCGTTTTCAGTTTTGTTGTATTTATATAGCAGTGGCCATTTTGTATTTTCACTCTCTAACCTTTTCCCAAGTTGGGATTTAGAGACTTTACTGATTTGGACTCAGGGACCCTCAAGTATCAGTGGTAAAAAATCAGCTTTGTCTATTTTTGTTCCATATCATAGTATTAATCATGCCAATGCTCCTGGCCCATGAAAAAAGTAGAATGAAAAGGTGTACCCACCCATTCTGCGCTCTAATAATATCGATCTATTTAAAGCTGTGCACTTATTTGTAAGGGTTAATGCAAGTAGATCCTACCGTAAGTTTCTATTTACTTATTCTAATAGAATAAATTTGTTCACGTTATTTGTTCAATGATCATGTTTTACATTTCCTATCAAATGCACTTGTTAACCTTTGAGCATAGTACCCGTCTCTTGTCAGATAATACGACAGTACTACTCTATCATATCTCTGTATATCGCTTTACTTAACGGCTCATTGTTTCGACTACATTCACGCATGCGCACACATTATATATAAATATTTGGGTTGAAGTTTGTCGTCTCTTCGTCAAATCCTTCTCAATCTTTTCCTTCACATTATTATTTTTAGTAATATAAATATGAATTTACTTTGTTTACCTGTGGGAACTGGTACATGAGAAGTAAATACATCCCGCTTGTCTTTGAATGCAATTGTTACATCCCCGTGAAATTTGAATTAAAAAATGATGAATTGATCAAATATGGTTTTCATTGTTTTGATTATAATATATATAAGTCATGTGATTAGATAAGCCATAACATGAGATAAGCCATTTTATGAGATAAGCCATTTTATGAGATAAGCCATGTTATTAGATTAACCATGTTATGAGATAAGCCATGTTATGAGATAAGTCATGTTATGAGATAAGCCATGTTATGAGATAAGCCATGTTATGAGATAAGTCATGTTATGCGATAAGCCATGTTATGAGATAAGCCATGTTATGAGATAAGCCATGTTATGAGATAAGCCATGTTATGAGATAATTCACGTTATACGACAGGAGCTCACATATCTAAGTCATGGTGGTATGGAAAGCAACGGCATCATTCCACAATATGCCGTAGACTAGTTCAATGAGGACTGTTACTCCTGATTCCCCAATACTTTAATACGAGCACGGGACATAACTCTACTTTAACCTTAGTGTATAGAACGTCACTATGATCACGGGACATAACTTTACTTTAACCTTAGTGTATAGAACGTCACTATGATTGATTTAATTATATTTTGAAACTTTTTATATCAGAGCGGAAATGCAGAGTGTGAGTGTACCTGTGCCTGTATTAAAGAAAGACGTTGGTTTAGAATTACACGACTCAGCAACACGGGCAGGGGATCTAGATCCACTGGTTTATAAAGGCATGGTGAGTATGAAACATGTATTTATAATATTCCTTTTATTTGCTATTGATACAGCAGTGTATTTATACAAAATCTACATCCCTATCTATGTTCGCCTATATTTTATACTAGCGACTTCGTCGCGTCGGTGTTACCCGGCTTCCTCTAAGAATTAGCTCAACAGAACACTAAGAATAAAATTTACTAAAAAAGAAAATAAATCTAAGAAGATTTGAAATGATTATGGAACCTGGTGAACCAGAATAGTCATTTAATGTTTTGGAACCTTCTTAGAGGGAACATTAAAGTACCAATCAAAGTTTTATTGGAACCTATGCATAGGGTATAATCAAGAAGTCATTAACATTCATAAGAACTTATGACGACGGTATAATAAAGTAGCAATTCAATGTTAATAACTTTATATGAGCCTTGCAAACAGTAACTAGAAAAATTGAGTACTCGTAGAGAGTACAACCACGCACATCAGACATAAAGGGACATAACTCTGTCAAAACTGTTTTATTTTCAA
>JAUUEB010439514.1:0-11903 GCA_032362205.1 Clione limacina | reverse complement strand
AGCTTTTGGATTTTACCCGCCTGGGCCGAATTTTACCCGCATTTGGCGGAAAGGCGGGTTGTTTCCTCAGTCCTGCTCATAACATGTCCGAAGAAAATATTTACCCAATTTACTTCACTCATCACTCACATTATCAACGCTGTAATCAAATAACTTCACAAAAACGTTGCCCAAAGTGTCACTATAACATCTTAGTTGATTACTCATTACTTTAATATTATAATATCATCAATATTTCAGTTATATATTTTTATTTAAAGTTTAAAAGATACACAGAGATAAAGATACAGATTAATAGGTGGATGTGTTGTAAGATATATGTTCGAATTATATGTTTTTAAAGTGCACCTTTTCGTTAACAACAGTTATCAATGTTGTTATGGTATGTCAAAAAACTGTAACAACAACAAGCAGTTCATTGCCATCGGTGAATAATTGTCACATGTTTGCGTGGCTCTTTTTTTGCAAATGTTTCCTTTATTGGGAACATCAATTTGTTTACACTTTTATCAAGTTCTTGAAATACAAAAAACAGAAAGACATACGCCCTAAGATGTGATTTTACATTAAATAGGGTATTCAATTAAACTTAAAACCAAAGTTATTAATCAAAAATATTTGATAACAGATAAATCACT
Source organism: Clione limacina (assembly GCA_032362205.1). Taxonomy (NCBI): domain Eukaryota; kingdom Metazoa; phylum Mollusca; class Gastropoda; order Pteropoda; family Clionidae; genus Clione; species Clione limacina. The sequence goes on along the minus strand of JAUUEB010439514.1, from coordinate 11,265 downwards.
AGTGACTACGTCCGCTGTTTATCATCGTTGCTAACTATTTAATCACAAACACTCCTATCGTTTCCTTAGTGTTTGTTATCACAGCTCAATACTTCACTGTTGTTCACACTTTTTGTGTTAATCCATACCGCCGTGTATCGCCCGGAGAACATTATCTATCGTTGGCATCAATAACTGTGGCATATCAATGGATTGGTGAGAACAGCGCGTGAAATATGAGTGTTATATCCCCGGAGAGTAATCGCCGAAATGATCACTTTGTCTCGGAAAGTAGCCCCGGTGATAGTGTCGCACGTACAAGGGGATCACGTTGAGCTAAAGATACTCGCATTGTTCATTCACTATCCTTACCGCTTAAAAATCAAACCGATAATAGTTTCTGATGGATGTTCATTGATTGACAAAGATTGATTACAGAATTAATAATAACGATGACTAATAGATGCATTTGCTATGAATACACTAAATTAGCCACAGTTCAGTTATTTTACCGAAAATCCATAACAGGATTCACACGAGAGTTGTGTTCTCAATCAATTTGATCTTTATTTTCTGATATCAAACAATTAGGTTTGACACTTTGCCTGTTACATCTTGCGAAGCATGTTTGCTGCCGCATGTCATCCTCCTCTGACTTAGAATTTAATCGAGAGCATTAAAGCCAGACCCTCCAACCAAATTATATAACTGTGCTTTGGAAAGGACCTAAAACAAATACAGAAAAAAACAAAACATAATTGTAGAAACACTATTTTTAGAAACCATCATTGTAGAAACAATAATCACATCAAAAATTGTAGAACCTTTTTTATGTTGTAGAAATAACCATTGAAAAAATATGGTCCCAATTCATACCCACAAACTAAGGAAATTGCAAGGAAAACTTCATGTTACTCTTGAGAAAGATTGAAATGTTTTTCAATAACCTTGTCCGGTATGTTTAAACGCTTTCACTCACATACCATGCACATTCTAATCAAACGACAGGCAAACATGATGCTGCTGTTATTTGTTGAGATAACGGTTTGGTGACACTTCCGATATTTTATGAATTGTAACACAGTTTCTTAGATTTCATTCCATAGGATACAGTGAGAGACGATTTGTGTTTTTTTGGTGTTATAGTATAACGTTAACTGAACCCTGTTTTTCATATTTTCTTTATTCTTTCAACGTCAAATAATACAAAATATATCATTGATGAACTTTTATTGATAAAAGATAAAGAAACACAATGATATCTGTTCCATATTTGTTTTAGCGTTATTTCTTTGACTACAATTATATTGTCAGGATTGCTTTTTTCTTGTGTGTCTGTGTTTCTGTTAACACGATAAATTGAGCTTAGATATCTTTAATTTTTGGAAGGATGATAAAACGTGTATAAAATGTTTGCTATTTGAGTTCAGAAGATTTGTAAAAAATAACTGAGTTATGACCCTTATTGAATTTGTTGCTATATGTTCTTTGTTAAATTGGCAAACACGCTATAGCCACATCTTCAGAATTCATAATCTGACATCTTGCACATAGGCTCTTATAGTGACTATCTAAATACGTTTCCTCAAATTGTTGAATAATTATTTGTTGACAAAGTTATGGTCATTGTGATATCGATACATAGTAGAACGCGTGTGGTCATAGGTCATTGGTTAAACCGTGAGGTCCCAGGTCCAGTGCAACATTTACTATAATGGTCTATAGTCTCAGAAATGCGTATATACGGATGATCTGATTTCAATCTATAAGTTTATCACTAATTCAATTTAAATAGTATATCAATTAAAATCGGTAATTATTATTTAATTCAGCTTGTATCAAATTTCGGAAATAATGTTAAAATCGTATGTTCTCATAATGCTTAGTTGTTACACACAGTCAAGTTATAGAACGTTTCTCTTTCATAGTATAAAAATAATCAAATGTCTGTTCAAATGCACACTCACATCTTGACGCCTACCAATATCAGCTCTTTCCGCTATGAGCAATAATCCTTGTGATTAACATCAGAAAAAAGGGAATGAACTAAAGTCTTTATATGATTATTCCAAACATTTGGTAAACATGATAATTGAAACTTCAACATAAATCGTTCCCGAGAAAATAACTCTTTTATCGTGATAATCTGTTTACATTTACATCAACACAGCTTAGATAAAAACGTAAATATTTGGCAAAGAGAGTTTATGTGTTTGTCACGTCAAAAATAATCTTGTAGGCTAGGTTTCAGATAAAAGTTGTTCTTAAGATAAAGTACAAGATAAAGCTTCACACTGTACTTTGAAAAGATAAACGGCAATCCATGTCTTACATCCAATAATAAGTTTAACATGACTTCTGCTAGTCTGTAAATAAAACTAGTATCACTTTCGTCAGACATCATAATAACATAAGTTAAATTTAAACAACCAAGCTTACAACTGTGTAAGTCCTGTTTATTCTACTTGTCTATGAGATGTCTATCATTTCCCAATGCTTTATATTTAATTTGTTTTGAAATGTACCACAGACCACACATTGATGTCACTGATACACTCTGCTTCACGCAAGCTAAGACGCAATCAACTTCTGTTTGACATGAGCATTGCAATCATAGCACCGAAAACAGTGCAATTGTAGAGTTGAAATAGGAGGACGACACATATCAAACATACGTTCTGCTGCTGATATCGATTGCCTTGCCGGAAGTTTCAGTGTACTCCTAAACCTGGCGAATTTATTAAATGACAATTCAATGAACTATTGAATGGATATAAGTGTTGAAAAGATCATGAATAATGAAATGGCCTACAGCAATGAAGTGAACTATCAGCGGACATAAATTGGAAACAGTCAACAAACGTAAGTACCCTGGAACGAGTATATCAAAAAAGAGTCCAAACCAGAAGTCCTTGCACGAAAAGCCCAGTAAAATGTTACGTTGTCCAAGCAAATAATCAGTAATGAATGACAAATTAAATCAGTCAAATCAAAAATTGAATAATTGAGAGCGTTCGTAATATCAATTTTTCTTTGTGCCTCTGAGTCCTGGATGAAAGTGCTGAATTACAAACGATGATTCGTGCAATGGAGATGAGATGTTACATAAGACTCATATGTATTTCATACAAAGACCATATCACCATCGAAGAAGTCAGAAAAAGGATAACGAACGAAAAAAGGGGAAAAGAGTTAGACCCATGAAAAGATGTTACTGCAACATTAAGGAATGGACATGACGTATACAAGCGTATGATAAAGTTTGGAGAGTGGGACTCAGGCATCAGTTGCTGAGATTGGGTATCTCAGGCAGAATGTATGATTGGATTTTGGCTTTCCTTTCGGATAGAACGATAGCCACCAATGCAGCTATGCGACGGGCTTCCGCAGGGGTCGCCACTCAGTTGCGTGCTGTTCTTAGTCGTCATTGACGGCGTGACCAAGCTTGTGGATAACCAGAGAGGACCAACGGCGGGGAGGATATACATGAGTCTATTCGTAGACGACATGGCTGTTTGGACTTCCCACGCAAAGCCTGAGCAGGTGCAACGCCAGCTCGGGACCATTTTGGAGAAGATAGGTGAGAACTGCCAACGCTCTCACATGGTGATCAACACTGAGAAGACTCAGTGTACGGTGTTCACAAACATGCAAAAGCGGAAGCAGCTACCACTGAAACTTTCACTAGGTGCCAAGCAGATAGCGGAGGTAGACAACCCCCGGTTCCTGGGGGTGGTCTTGGACAAAAGTCTGACGATGTCTGCTCACTGTCGGAGCTTTGCTGGCAAGATGAGTCAAAGGATGGTTCTCATCCGAAAACTGGCTGGAACTAGGTGGGGAGCATCGGCCAACACCCTCAGATGTCAGGTCGGTCATCGATACATTTGCGGTCTCTTTGGCTTTCGCCAGGCCTACCTCGCTGAAGCCTTTGTTTAAACTACAGCGGAGGGCAGCCGTACACATAGCAGGTGGCTTGCGCACGTCGCCCGGGAGGCGTGCGAAATTATGTCGGATCTGGAACCTCTCGAGTGCAGACTGGATAAGCTGATATTGGAAAGCGGCGAGAGGTACTTGCGCCTTGAATGGGAAAATCCACTCCACAAACTCATGGTATCCACAGGACGTACTCGTCTCATTAGACCAACGCTCTACAGACGTTACAGGCAGCTAGAGGCTCTCCACAACCTCCCTGCACTCCGGGAACCACTTGATCCACTGGCCGGTCGGAACTCATTTGAGACCCGCATCTTACCAACCGTTTCTCTAGAAATCAGTCCAGACTACCTGGGGAAAAAGCAGGCGGTACACATTCAGCGTGTCCTTACTTTGGAGAAGATCGTACCACGGCTTTGTAGCTACTGCTTACACTGACGGTTCGCGCCTATGCCCAGGTCAGGCCGGTTTAGGTGCGCTGATAACATTTCCAGAGACTCCCACCCAGCCCGAATGCATCTCCAAGCCATTTGATGTAACTCCGCATCGGCGATCACTGTAAGTGGTAGTGAAAAAGCCTCTAGTAAAGGAAAAAGGTACCTAGATGCACTGCTAATACGGAGTTTTTCTGCAGCGGTCGGCCGTGCAAGCGGTATAACAGTGCTACTGACGACCTCACAAGGAACATTGTCGGTTCATGATGCCCCGGTGCCCTATGCATAGTACCTATTCCTCAAGAATAATAATGACCAGATACATAGCTTGCTTAGGCGTTCTTCCACAGCGGCACATAAACTATACACTGAAAGTAGTAGAGTTCTTCTACGAAGACAGCCCGTGAAAGCGGGACATATGAGCTAGTGACGGCCACTCAACGAAAATTGTTTAATGATTTATTCTTAAACACATTTATTTGTTATTTTGGTAGATATAATTTTTGGTACAAAACTGACCTGAGTGAGAGGTACACTGTTTCACCTTTTCAGAATCGTCGGCCTCTGGATGAGCAGACTTGTTCTCATGATAACGCAACATATGTTTGTTATCCTATGTTCAAGCTAGAGCTCAATTAATCCATAGACTTTTGAGGAAATCATGTCAAAAGCAAGCAAGCATACAATTCAGTGTATATTATTATAGAGGAGAGTCATCTGAGTATTAGAAGATTTAATATATGGAAGAATTAATGTATACACATCATGGTGTGTATGTTCGTCTCGGTAATGGATAGCACTCCGTGTGAGACCTTAGAGACAAAGGACGACAACCAGATGTCAAGTAGGAATCCAGAAACAAATGCAGTCGTTACATATGTGGCATTTGGAAATGTCAGAAAAGCTCGGCATCCTGAGATCTAGGGCCCCAGACATGCTGAACAAACGTTCAAACTTATGGCAAGATGCCCCCACCAGCGCAAATGGTTTGGAAACATTCAAACCCAACTAGTTTGGGGATGTACTATACACTACCGAAACGAACATACACACCAGAGGCCGATGAAAAGGTGAAACAGTGTACCTCTCACTCATGTCGGTGTTGTACCAACAATTCTATCTATACTCGCGGTACGCCGTTGGAGGCTCTCTAGGCTAAGCAAGTACAACCTTTCTCGGACTTATATAATTTCTTTTTTGGTAGATAGCAGGGAAATAGGATTTTCGTATGAAAGGGGGGGGGGGGCATATTAAGGCTAAAATTGATACCGATGTTTTTATGGTAAATTGATCTTTTCTAAAGGGAGAAATAAAGCAGGGGAGTATTTAGTGTTTTTTTCAAATGGGGCTATTTTGCACAAAGCGCTAATAATAATTGCGCCTGACACGTGTTTCGTTTCTTCTGTTCGTAGAATGCAGGGGCGTATTAAGGCTTTTAAAACTGTGGGGATTAGTGTCGAAACTCTAGTACCGAAGGCGCGAAGCACCTGAGTGTTTATATAAGATCATTTTTAATAACAATTAAGTATTTGAATCATATGGGGAAATTGTCCTTTGGACACTTCCCTTTTCCTCTACTTATATAAACTTTGTGGGTCTATTTGAGGATGCAGGAACGTATAGCTAGACTTTTAAAATGTGGGGACAAATGGCGCTACATAATCTCTTGTCCAACATTTATATAACATTGACATAATCAATAACACTGATGAATGTGATCAAACGAGGGATTAACAGATAACATTAGTCGATGGCTGGATGAACATATTATCTTATTTATAGGAATTTGAAATGAAAATTTGATAATTTGTGTTGACTTAGCCTTGTCTTTAAGCTTCTTACACGGAAGATTAATGCTTTCTCCAAATTTGTTATTGATAACGCGTAAATGAAGGGGTTCAAGGACATACATTTTCTGTTGTTTTTTCAAATATTTAACATTAGGGGTAATGTCATGACTTTTAATTAACCTTTAGGAGATGTATTATCCTAGTAGCGCATAACACCTCAATAGTTAAATGTTTTTCTGTGCCGTAATAAATTTAATGGAAAAACCATTCAGCGAAGTATGTGGGTGTATCTATGAAAAGACAAAACAATCTTAAATACCCAATCTAAATCAAGTTTTTATTTTGCTAGATTTGTATTAGTATAAGGTCAAATACGTAACAAAGTAAAGCTTTGTTTACATATTTCTGAAATATTTCTTATTGCTGATAAGTTAACATTTATACGGTTGATGATAATAAAAGATGTTCATCCTTTTGAAAATATACGTGTTATCATCTCAATAAGCAGTGAATGAACGAATGAGTGAATAAATGACCGAATGAATGAATGAATTGATAGAGCAATGAACAAATAATTACCAAACAAAAGAACGAACAAACCAAAAAAAAAACGAACAAACAAACAAACGAACAAACGAACAAACGAACAAACTAAGAAATAAACAAACGAACAAACTAACAAACGAAAAAAAACGAACAAAAAAACAACCATACAAAAAAAACACACGAAAAAACGAAAAAAACAACAAACGAACAAACGAACAAACGAACAAACAAACAGACGAACAAACAAACCAAGGAACAAATGAACAAACAAACAAACGAACAAACAAACAAACGAACTAACGAACAAACAAACAAAACAACAAACGCACAAACGAACACACGAACAAACAAACAAACGAACAAACGAACAAACGAACAAACGAACAAACGAACAAACGAACAAACAAACAAACGAACAAACATACACACGAACAAACGATCAAATGAACAAACGAACAAACGAACAAACAAACAGACGAACAAACAAACAAAGGAACAAATGAACAAACGAACAAACTAACAAACAAACAAACGAACTAACGAACAAACGAACAAACGAACAAAACAACAAACGCACAAACGAACAAACAAACAAAACAAACAAACAAACGAACAAACAAACACACGAACAAACGAACAAACGTACACAGGAACAAACGAACAAACACACAAACGAACAAACCAACAAACGAACACAAGAAGACACGAACACACAAAAAAACGAACAAACGAACAAACAAACAAATAAACAAACAAATAAACAAACAAATACACAAACAAACACGCGCATGGACAAACGAGCAAACCAGCAAACGACCAAATGGACAAACGAACAAACGAACAAACGAATAAACGAACAAACAAACAAACAAACAAATGAACAAACGACCAACCAACGAAACAAACTAAAGAAACGAATAAACGAACACACAGACAAACGAACAAACGAAGGAACGAACAAACGAACCAACTAACAAACAGACAAACGAATAAACGAACAAACGAACAAACGAACACATGAACAAATGAACACACGAGCACACGAACAAACGAACACACGAAAAGAACCAAAAAAACAATCGAACAAACGGACAAACTAACGAACAAACGAAAAAACGAACAAACAAACAGACGAACAAACGAACCAAGGAACAAATGAACAAACAAACAAACGAGCAAACAAACAAACGAACTAACAAACACACGAACAAAACAACAAACGCACACATGCACAAACGAACAAACGAACAAACGAACATACTAACAAACAAACAAACGAATAAACAAACAAACAAACAAACGAACAAACGAACAAACGAACAAACGAACAAACTAACGAACAAACAAACCATTGAACAAGCGAAAAACAAACAAACGAACAAATGAACAAACAAACAAACGAACAAAACGAACACACGAACAAACAAACAAACGAACAAACGAACGAACAAACGAACAAATGAACATACGAACAAACTTACAAACTAAAAAACAAACAAATAAACGAACAAACAAACGAAATAAAGAACAAACAAACAGACAAACAAATAAAAAAGAACAACCGAACAAATAAACCTTATTAATCTGAGGTTGATGTAAATGTTGTATCAGTGTAGTTAGGTTGAAATAGTACACATCTGAAATACTTTCACGGTTAGATCTTTGACATGAAGGTCCTCTCTTTTGTTTGTTGATAATGAGATAAAATGGAACGTCAGTATTTATAAATGTCTTATTTAATTAAAATAATAGAACAGGATAGAATGAAATCTTAGCATTGCGTTAAAGACGTATTTTGTTATTAAGCTAATTACAAGTCAGTATATGTTTATTAAAGCCACGTGACACAGTTTATTTGAACAACAACAATTGATCTTTGATTTCTGGCTTATTGAATTTTAGATGCCTTTTATCATCAAGTGACATAAACAACCATCTAACGAGAATTGGGAAAACTTTGATATGTACATTAAGGGCATAAACACCTCGCATATTTCTCTGGTAATTAAACTTTTCAGATATTTATGATTTAAATGTTTCGGCTCATTTCCAAACGTGTTTATATCTTAATGGAACTAATTAACGTGTTTGAATTTTCCAAAAGCAATTATTTCAGCAAATTGGCAAGAGGCACCAGACATGAATACCTCATTTGTACATAAAATAACAAAGGTTTGGTCATAATGTTGCCTCAAAAACCACACAAACTATAGAATGATAGAAAAGCAGAAAAGCGTGAAATTATTACCAGCAAGTTCTTTGATAAAATCTTTAATCATCCGTCGTTTATAACTTCTAAAATTAGCCTCCATCCGAGTTGAGTCAACAAACGAAACGAACAAACAGAAACTTTTAAAATTATTATGACGTCTGAGATCACGTTTCAAATTAGAGTGTTGAATAATGAAATATAATTGTTAAAATATGTTTTAGAATACGAAGCAAAAAATATAATCTGTCAATTTCCTGCCCAGACTGTCATATGCGTGACTGGGTGCTAGTTTTTGTTATCATTATCTCAGCAACTTTAATTAAAAGAACGAACGCATGTTTGTTAAAAGAATAACTTTATGGATTTCAAATGTTGTTTGGAAAATAAATCATTTTCTTAACAAATTAGGCTTAACCAATGGATGTGTATACAAATAAGCAACACATCTGATTAACATCTTTTATTGATTGTTGCTATTATAAACTTCTATTAGTGACGTCATGTAGTCTTGGGTCATTCTCTTCCAACTTTGAACAAGCGCCATTCTTTCAACTGCATTATTGAAAATATGAGATTACGTTATCTTTACCTTAACAAATGCCTGGCTTAATCCGAGTGGAAAAAATTGAAGGAGTCTAATTAGTTACACCAAACTATATAAAAGGACTGAACATTTTAAATATGCAGTAAATTTGAAACATTTTGTGGTGTTCTTCTTTTTTACGCGCAATAAGAATGACATACCTAGTGTCCGGTGACCAGTGCATCTCTAAGAGTACAGTTGACAAAATAACAGCAGCCATCCAAAACGACTATCATGGTTGGCGGTTCACATTTTTCCTTAACTAAATAGCAGGGATATCGTAACAAACATAAATACGGGAAAAAATGTCGAATTATGAGACTAATTCATTATGGAATTCAAGGCTTGTCCTACAAAAGAAAATCTGAAACAGAATTGAACTTTATCCAACCAGCTAGTTTCCCAGCTTATTTTGGATGAGCAACCGGATAACATCCCTTTGGCAGTACGGTTCTTCATCCCTTATGAAAAGGTACCAACATTATGCCTGGACACGAATACATACATATGGTTATGCAACAACATGAGTTATCATTTAATATCAGGAGGAAGACCAACAGGAAATTCCTGAACCAACATGTGTATACTTTTTAAACTACAATGTTTTCAGTTATTTTGCGCACTAGTCATCAGTTATCCTCAGCATTAGATACATTATCTAGAGCATAACTCTCAATTAAAAACAAAACAAGCCACGGAAGGATGCGAGGATGCTCACTGCCCCAAAGGATGAAACAAGTTTGTGCCTTCTAATTTCACCTCAATATGCACCACAACAGACTCACTAAAACTGTGTATCTGATAACCCTTTAACCATTATATTTTATTCAGGCTGCTGCTCTATGATGCCCTCACGCGACCCATGTGAACCCTCGAGAAATTATAATGTTCTCGGATGAACTCTTGATTTGATTCCCATCTGATCCTTGCGAGTAAGCGGATACAATTCGATGACAAGCTCTTGACATTGCTACAAAGGAATAATATTTGAGATTGCTTTTGATTGGCTTCCAAAGTATGACATATCAATAAGGCCAGCATTTTTTCTTTGCACATAGAATATGGGGTTAGAAGAGCTTCAGTGTATAGATTCACGTAGAAACATTCCTATTCATAATTTAAGATTAGAGATGCCGATTGGTGCTTAGCAATTTTGTCGACTTGCAAGTTTAGCGAAAATGTTCATTATACATGTACGTTTAGTTCATGGACACAGTATTAATCTGATATCAATTTGGAAATCAACAAAGCGATAGCATATAGTAATTGGACAGTGATTATTAGGTTAAAAATAGAAGATTCAAATTAGTCAAATTATACACATTTGACCATTTTGGTACCTCTTTAAGAAAAACTACTTCTATTTTGGTTATCCTTGGGACGCAAATTTATACAAACGCTATGTCCTGTTCACAATAATACTGCATTAATTCAATATGTATCTATACAGAATGTGTCTAGACGCTTTATGCATAAACAATTATAAGCACAAATATCAAACAGGAAACATTTAACAATAAAAATACATACAGTTAAGAAACAGTAGTATACTAATTATTTTAACATTTATAATGAAGAATACTGTTCTAGCACATAGCTATACCAATATATGTATGTATCTAGGCTCTGTTAGTTACATAACAATTGAAAGGATCAGGAATAAGGTACAGTAAAGGCAATACAATACATTGACTTAACTAGAAAAAATGGGTACTCGTAAAGAATACAGTCAGGCACATCAGACAAAAGTAACAAAGAGAATATAGCAAACAACTCAAGGGCTATAAC
>JAUUEB010439403.1:0-11904 GCA_032362205.1 Clione limacina | reverse complement strand
ATTAGATAAACTATGATTTTAAGGATATCCTCCATTTTTACCTTCATTTATTCTCCATTCATCGTTTCAATTCTTCATTTTCTTAATGTTAACACTATAGGCATGTGATTTTGTTATTTTTTTAAAACAAATTAAGTTTTAAATTAAAATTGTTTTTGATTATTTTTTGTTTTGTTCAAAAGATTGATTTAGGTTTTTTAAATCTGACTTTTGAATGTCTCCATCAATAATTGTTAGGGCATTTAGGTAGTGATGCTACTTAATGAATTTTTACACATTGTTACGTTCTGTTGTATTTCCCACTAATCACAGTATTTAACACTGAGTAAAGCAGTTAGATTTGTAGCTGATATGTAAAATATATTACAATTAATATCTGATAATGAGAACACAAAGGTAACAGAACAACTGTGTGCTAGCCATCATGACAGGCAAATAGGAAGGATGTTAATTCAGTATAAGGAAATGTTCACAGTCATATAGCCAGATAAAAAAGTAATACATTCTCATCACCGCCCGCATCATGAAATTGCTGCTGGATGGGATTTATTATTTTTATTTTCACACTTCAAAAAGGTTGAAAAAGGTGTTTTTTGACATTTTTTCAAAAATTTGTCCAGAGGGCCTGTTTTTAAATAAAGAGGGTGAGTGCGCTAATTAAAATTATTGAGCATGCAACGCTTTTTTTTTTAATTTTTGAAATTTAACAATGATAAAAAAAGAAATAGAGACAAAAAGGGTAATTTGAAAGAGAAAAAAAGCACAAAAAAAGAAAATATCACTTAGCCGTTTTTCTTTTGTATGATGATAAACTTTTTAATTGTACACCCTCAGACTCAGGATGCCCAGTCTTGTATGGAGAAAATGGAAATAGAAAACCAGCAACTCCAGAGCCGTTATGCAGTACAGGCTAAAGAGGTAACAATTTACTTGCAATTTTTTCATTTAAAAAGAAAAGAAATATTGACATACAAAACCTGGTATATGCACGCTCTCTTATGTGTATGTTGGGTTACCAGTAGTTGTCCCATTAATTCCAGATATATGGTATATGAGACGCATGTGCTTTCCTCTTCATCATCATTTATAGTCATAGGTACATGTACCATGGGTCAGACTCACTGTGAAATGGCAGCTCTCCACAGATTACAGTTGATTTTTTTTCAGAGTGTAAAAAAAGCCTTGCTACCCACTCTCTACTGGATCAACAGGAGGCCATTAACATTTGCCAGAACTGGAAGTCAAACACCAGTCATTTGTTGTAATAGTCAGATTCTCTACGGACTGAGCCATCAGATCCAGTAAGAGAATTGAAGACAAAAATTATTATAGTTTAAATTGATATATTTTGCTGTAATGATTTAAGATTTAACTTGCAGTTAATATTTTTACTAATTTCATAAACTAACTTTTTATAAAATCTAGATTGACAGACTACAGACAGCTGTACAGGAAAAAGAATTGACAGGTTCCCAGCAAGAGACTCTGTACCGCTCCGATGTGGCTGACCGTGAGGAGGAAATCTCACGTCTCAAAGCTGACCTCAACATTTTGCATGAGAAACTAGCTCAGTCTGAGGGACAGGTTGGTGAACTATGTCTTATGACTTTGAAAAATTAAAATTGACCTTTTGTACTTGAGCAGTATTTTGTTTATGCCTCTTTATGAAAGTAAATCATTTTATTTAAAAGTTGTTTATATAGAAATTTCTTACCTAAAAAAAACATTACCTTTGACAATTTTTATCCCTTTTCATCTTTAATTATTTTCATTGTTTTCATACTCACATCCAGCTCATTTCCCGTGAGGAGCAGATAGCAAGAGTTACGTCGGACATGCGAGAGGTACACTCTGATACTACTAAAAAAGAAGTAGAGCTCAGAAGAGCAGATGATGAGCTGAGATCTGCAGATGAGGAAAGAAAGAGGCTGGAAGATGTTGTGAGTGAATTCTAGCCATTTACTTTTCAAATTTTCACTTCCTATCTGGATTTATGTCTCAGTTGCTTTAATGGCACAAGCCTTTTTCACATTTGTTCTTCTCACAAAAATATATATGAATATCTGCTCTCATGTCTTCTGAAAATGGATAGATCCAGCTGTTAAGACAAAGTGGTCAAAAGTGTTGAAAAAAGAAGATGAGTGTATAAAGCAGTTTGCTCATGTTAAATCAGTGTTGACTTTTTTCAAGCTGAAAGAGAAGGAAGAAAACATAGAAATTAACAAAATACTTTCTTGAAATATGAAGTTTTCTACTTAGCCTTTTTTTATATGAGAATAGCAATAAGTTTTAATCACAATAAATTTGATATCCTAATTCTAACCAATTATCTGAACTCAGACTTTCTTTATTAGCATTCCCTTTTTAAAGATATAAAATAAATGTTTTCATAACTGAGTGACATAACAGATTGTGTTATCCATTCACACATTTGGTTTTCTTTATGCATAACATTCTGTGCCTCAATGAAGGTTAGAAAATCCTAAGTCTAGCAGTTTAACAAATACACTTGGTTTGTTGAAAATTATAATGCTTCCTTTCACCAAAAGAGTTTTAGGATACCCTTTATAAATATCAATGTTAATTTTTGAATATTCATATAAATAAAGCATATCAATATCCGTTATCAGGTTCAACGTCGTGAGATCAGTCTTCAACAAATGGAGACTGACCTGGACTTGGCTAAGAGCAAGTACAAAGATGCTGTTGAGGAAAATGGCCGCCTGGAGGCTCGAATTCAAGCCTTTGCCATCAATGCTCAAAGTGAACAGGAAGTCCTTGGCACAGAGGTTAGTGAAGCATACTTATCACATTGTTTGTGTTGTCATTGAATTTGCTATGGAAAATTCTTTGCCATTTGAGAATCACAGATGTTCTTTTTTTCTGTAAAGATCTTGAATATTCTTTTGCATCTGATTGTAAATAACTATTGTTAGCTCCTTTTTAATATGAACTTATTCTCTTCTTTTCTAAAGACTTAAAATTTTCTACTCTTACATTTATGATGGATACGTTATATATTTTTTATCATATATTGAGAATATTTGTTTAAAAAGTTTGTTCTGATTAAATCTTAGTAAAATTGAAATTTTTTTTTTAAATCAATTCCTAAGCTATGCTTTGTACAAATAAAGCTTTTTATTGCAGAAAGATCTGTATGTTTACAGGGTGAGTGCTTGTCAGCATGATTATGTTTTGCATGTTAGATTATCTAGATGGCATTGTAAGGATTCAAATCATGTAAAAGAAATTAATTTAGTTGTTATTTTACCAGAAGCCTTTGGACTCATGTACCCCCTGACTCATTGATATGATTGTGTTTATTAATGAGTCAAAGTTCAACCCCTTAAATATCTCTGATTGCTGCTTTTGTTAATTTATACTTACTGGTCTACAATTAAAAAGATTTATTAGAGGGTTAATCAAGGATTTCTATTGATTTGAAAGGTCATTTTGTAATCAGTGTTCTACAGGAGATCTAATCATTGAGTTGGTGGAAAAAAATGTTTGTCTACTTTAGCTGTTTCCGCTATTGAAAACAATTTATATTTACTTGATAAAAGGAACACATTATAAATATTGTAAATGATAATTTGTAGACCATATTCGTTATTGTAAAATATGAACATTTTGGTATTGAGTCATGTCACCTTATTACTGACAGCTCAGTGACAAAACTTAGATATTGTGTGTACTACTTTTAGGAACTGTCTGTTGATCTCAGTATTTAGATGTCTAGATAGGTTGCCTGGTTGTTGATTTAGAATCTTTAGTTGTTGTATATACAAGTGTAGTGTCTTTAAAATCAGATTATATGTCAATATTCAAATAGTTTCTCGTTGGGATAAGTATATTGTTCGCAAAGTACACTGTTGTACCCTACATCTGGGGGATTGTCTGATTAGAATCATAATTTATCAAAATGGAAAGGATTGGAATTACAGAGAGGTTTAGATGGTAAGGGTTTGGTCACAAAGTTACAATATGTCTTGTTTAAATTGTAAGTATTGAAACAAAATACTTCGATTTCAGCTCCAATTTTGACACATATTTTTTAGAACAAAATGTTTTCTTAATAATAGACTTCCTGTTTATCATTAGAAATAAGGGATTGATAAACTAAAGACAAGAGAACCAGACTACATACATAATAAGGAATCATTTTGTCTACAATTACAATCTCCATTGCTTGTGAAAGAACTGTCAATCCAGTCACTTTGTCAGGAATGTTTTTCCCCTATAGAAACTATGGCTTAGTTTTGACTGTGTGTTTGTACCTGAGCATGAGTTTGTTTAGTTATAATGACTTGTGTTCATTCAATGTGTGTAAATGTAATTATGTTGTTTACAATGTGCCATATTATGTTATAAAAAGTATTTTTATTAATCTGAATTATTATTGTTAAGTGTTCTCTGTGTGTATTGTGTATTGCATGATGTGAATGAGCTTTAAGGCTTATAAACTATACACAGTACCGGAGAATACAACTTTACTTCATCTTTAAGAGACTATAACAAAGGTCATTAGGTCTCTTGTACTTTGTTTATTAAGAAACAGTGTGCAGCGCACAATCTTGCACATTCTTTTCCTGAATTGTTTAAAGCGTATTATTGATTGCAATCCAAGCAGGAATTTAATGTCCTTTTTTATCAAATGCTCTAGCAATTAGGACTCAGACTAATGTACTTTGTGCTATGTGTTATTTGTGGGTTAAAGATAAAGCTTTTTTTAATTTTAAGGTCAAAAGAAGAGAAGAAGGCATCAAGCGGCTGAAAATGGACATTGTAAAACTCCAGGAAGTGTGTAGTAGATACGAGGAAAAGGTAAATATTTATTTTCTCCTTAATTTCATCAGTGTGAGAATTAATAGTTAGTATGGATCTTTGTTTAAAATTTCATTGGGTTTCTAAATCTTTTTCTTTTATTCTCTAAGTTGCTTAATTAATTCTATCTCTATCTCCTCTCAAGGCACTTGACGTTATACACTACCTTATAAAGTTGTATGTAGCTAATGTTTTGATTAATGAGTTTTAAATGAGTCTTTCTTTTATATTCATTTTAATTAGTCGAAATTGTTCGTGTGGCTTACATCTATATTTTTATGTCTTCAGTCAATTCAAGCAGAGAGAGAAGCAGAACATTTCAAAGGTCAACTTAGGTCATGCCAGAATGAGGTGAGTGATTTTATTTGTTTATTTGTATTCTTTTTAAGGTTATTTACCCATCTCAAACCATTACAAAGCTTGTTATCCAATTTTTTATAAAGTAACAGAACTAAGGGCCAAAGGTCCTGTAACCCAAATATTGTGTTCTTGTGGTTGTTGTTTTACTCACTGTTTCAGGGCGGGCAATTAGGAAAGTGAGGCCTAATCCTTTCATTCTATTGTGTTCATCCCTAACTAAATGGATTGACCAATGTCACACATGCTTCTAGTAAGGAAGAGGGTGTAATCTGCCTTATTCCAAGTGTTGGCCCTCTGTTATAACCTTATAATCCCAAGTCTTGCAGCTTACCACTAGATCACAATGACACAAGTTGTTAGGCACATGTTTTACAGGCCTAGTTTTTCATGCTATCAATAGACATTGAAATATCGTTTCAGAATGAGGTCAAGAGGGCGGCCATCACAAATTTAGAGACCAGTGTTGAGGAGTTAAAGGATCGTTGTTCTAAACAACTGGATGAGAATGCCCGTTTAGAGGACAAGATTCGAGAGATGACTGTGGCCATTACAACACAGGAGGCACAAGTTGACAAACTCAAACATACTGTGAGTGAAATGGTTTTTATGTTTTGGCTGTTTAATTTAAGCTTGTTTTTTGCCTTTTTAACTGTGTATTTATCATGGTTTTTTATCATTAAAAGAGATGTCCTTTAGCTGCTCCTACCTTGTAAAATTTGTCTTTCAAATAATTTTAGTTGTATGAAGAAAAGTTGTTGTAGGTTGTATTCACCCTTTCTCCATATCCATGCAATGAGCAGAATGACAAAAAAATTAGCGAAAAGAACTATGGTTTAATAACATATTTCCATTGTTTTTTGTTATGATTTTCTAAACTTTTGTCATTTGCTGTACTTGCCCAGGTAAGCAGCAAGGAAGATTTGGTGCAGCAACTCAAGAGTGATGCTGAATCTTTGAGTAGACAAACAAAGGAGACAGTCAACAAGGTCAGTAGTCTGTTGTTCAGGGGTCAGGCCTAGAAACCAGAGATATTAGTTGTTTGTCATAGTAAATTTATTGTGTCTTTACTTTTCTTACTTTCTACTTAAAGTCGAAATGATTGATGTAAGTTTTCAAGTTGATTTTTAAACTATCTCAGACTGTGCAGTGAAATGAAGTAAGGCTAGAAGAATTTCAAAATTGGTAGATATGCTTCATTGGTAATGAAAAACTAATCTTTTATCTTTTCATATTTCTAAACATTTTCTTACGCTGGTTACAGAAATAAGTGATTTTTTAAAATAGTTAGATATCTGATATCATAATTGTCGATGTCAGTGAGGTTTGGGTCACAGCTCTACAGTATGGTGCTTACAACATTGAACATTATTGGAAATTAAGTTGCTGAGCAGCACTTCATTGCTTTAAAAAGGAACGCAAAAAGTCTGTTTTATTCAGCACGCAAGCTACTAGCCAACCTATTAAAGCAGCAATCTTGTTCAGATTACACATCAGCTGAGAGCAAAATAAATGTCAGAAATAACTAATTACTGCTATTTTCTATAGTTTAAAGGTGAAAACAAATCAGGAGACACCAGTAGACACTGGCACTTTTGGTTGTAAAGATGAGCACACACCCTAAATTCCTCAGTTATTCAACCTGTTTTATAGTAAGTCAAAAGTTGTTCATTGTATCAGGTGGTTACAAACTTTTAAAGGGAGACTATGCAGATTTGGTGTGAGTTTTATTTCCTTCTTTCGGTAGCACATTCCTATTTAAAATGAACCACGTCAATTTTCATTGTTGACTGAATTTTGCATTCTTTCTGAGTCGCTTTTGAGTATGTTTTTGATTATGGAATTGTAAGAAGAGGGAGCCTAGCTTCCCAAAGACATATTGAGGGAGCGAAGCGACCCACAACTCTAGTTTCTTATAATTTCTTTTTTTGTCTTGACCAGCATTACAAGGAAATAATTGAGAGTGTTTTTATTCATCAGGTGTTGGTGCGTGATGAAAACATTCAGAAACTGAACACAGAGATTGGCAAGCTCAAAGCTAAGAACTCAGAAAAAACTAAAGAGGTGAGAGCTTTTTGAATAATACTTTCATCTGTACAAAATGCTTGCTTTAGAAATGTAGAAAATGTCTATAACCTTGTGGTATATCACATTATTGCTGTTTCAATACTAAACAATATTCCACTGTGTTGTGTCGTTGCACTCAACTTTATTGTGATTGTAAAAGGAAATTTTTATTTTAGAGACCTTTCATCTGTCTTAGAGCTGATAGCTTGACTTGAGCATTTGATCAATTACAAAAACAAATGATGGATTTTATATTAGCATTGACATTGTTCTACCATAATTGATAAAAATATTATCTTTTAAATCAAAAGATAATGTTTCTATTTTCTCTATATCTTGAACTTTTCACACATTATAATTCAATACATTATGACCATTTTGAAAACAGGCTTCAGAAGGTTGTTGCTTAGAAAAAAATATAGTGCAAATGAAGACAAAAATCTTGATTTCATCAGGCCAAGATTTACATTTTGAGTTTTGTTTTGTGTGTGTGCAAAACTAGTGACATAAATATTGTGTATCTGGAAAGGGTTTTCTTAAAATTTTCCTTCATCAATTTGTCGTGAATTGAAGGTGAATTCAGCAAATACTGATGTAAATTTCATGTTGATCTTAAATATTTTTATAAATAAATACCAGAAAAAAAATTATCATACTAACTGATGGGAATATCATAATTGTTGGTCTTTCATAGTAATTGGTAGCTAACTTTAATGAATCACCATTTATTATTTTTTAAGAGGGAGGGGGAATGTCGATTTTTTAAAAATAAAGTTGGAATGATCAAAGCCAATATGTTATAATCAGTCCTTGTACTAGTAGGTGTATTAGGTCTGGTCAAATTGTATATCAGTAAAGGGGAGGGATGGGGTCTGAAACCTAGTTACAACATTATTACTGTTTTGCTTTCTGTACCAAATCCTTTGTCTGGGCTAGACACTTTGACCCAGCTTTTATAATGCTTTGTACTTGAATTACCATGTTTTTATATCTCTTACTCTCTTTACTTTTCTGTTGATGATTATGTTGCTGCTGCTTAGAGATTAGTACAGGTATTCATATCTAACCATAATGATACAACATGCACAATAATAATAAATAACATAAATTGGTATGACTTACATCAAAATATAATCACAATCTTATGAAGTTTAACAATGGCTCAAGGGTTGTAGTGTGTTTTGGAGTGTTTGCACCATTATAATGAACATTGTTACAGAAGAATATAGAGAATACTTTGTTCTTTTTCTTATATGAATAACTGGAGATTTTAAGAGAGCATGATATTGAACAAATCAAATGTGTCTTTTTTTTTAAGTGACTGTCAAAATAAAAATAAAACTTTTGAGAAGCAGCCTTATCCCTACCCCTCTACCTCTCGCTTTATCCTTTTCAAGCTTAGCTTTATTTCTTAACCATGCAGCTTTGATGACAATAGTTATGACAACAGTAGAAAGGAATTTTGATAAATCAATCGTGAAATAATTAACATTTTAACTGTCTTTTTTATTATTATTACATATAGTATCAAATAACATCTTAGTATTGAAAATCAGAAAGCAAATGCTTTTTTTAAACTACAAAGTGTGAATATAGACTGATTACCGAGTGGAATTAATGCAGGCTAACATTTTACAGTTATTTAGTGAACTATTACTTTGCCTATTTCATGATATAATCCTAACTCTCTATATGATAAAATATGTGATGATGTACTCAACATATGATTCACCTTACAACTCATTTACAGCTCATAGAGTGTACAACTGAGGTATGACTTTTGCTTGCAGCGCTTTATACCCTTATTAGCTTGGCTTTTTATGTTTTGTTTATCAGTATTTTAGCTATTGATTATTTTTATTTGCTACATTCCTAAGATCCCAGCATGCATGACCTTGGTTACTTCTTTTACAATAAATGATCCCTATAATAACAAAGTTTGCCTTGCCAAAGTTACTATACAACCTGAGATATTATTTTGTCCACATCTAAGTGTCACTTGATTTCCGTTTGCATCTCATTTTTACCCTAAATCACATCCCACTGAATTAACCTCGAATATGTTTTTATATTGAGATCAAAAGGTTTTATTTGATGAATCAATTTTTGTTTTACTTTCTTACTCTCCTTAGTATCTTCTTAGTTTTTATTGATGGAAAACAATTCTTTTTAATGAAGAGAACATCAGCAGTGTAATGGCTAAATGGCTCAGATCTTCCCATCTGGGTGGGGATGGGATCAGTGAAGAGAACATCATCAGTGTAATGGCTAAATAGCTCAGATCTTCCCATCTGGGTGGGGATGGGATAAGTGAAGAGAACATCAGCAGTGTAATGGCTAAACGGCTCAGATCTTCCCATCTGCGTGGGGATGGGATAAGTGTTTATGAATTGCCAAGCTGAGAAAATAAAACAGTCAAATTATTTGATAGATAGTTTGCTACTGGTAAACATACTCTGTCTTTAGTATTGAACCCCAAGACCTCCCATGTTAATGTTAACTGACAAGTTCTAATAATACTCTCCTTATTCATCATTAACACTATCAACTCCCTTAACCTGATTCCTATGGGGATCCATATTTTGACCATAACATCAACCCTGTAACATACCTTAAAGTGTTCATTATTTAAACTCTGTTAACTATTTAGGTGAATCTTGTTAAGGAAAAGGAAGTGCCCTAATCACTTGAACGAAATATGCTTCTATATTTTTAGACCAATTGGTTGATGAAAATATTGAATTCATAATTTAATATTGTCACAATCGGTGGTATTGTTTACCTGTCTATACATTCTAAGGTCATAGTCACCTCATTAAGTGTGCACCAAATCATGCACATTATGCATAGCATTCACTCTGGTTTAGTTAACATTAGTTTTAGGTATAGGTCAATCTTGGTGTTTTTTAATGTTTATTTTTGTGTTCACAAAATGGCAAAATATATCAAGATTTGATATATAAAGAGGGACTTAGACTTAAAGCGACCATGTTTACTTTATTTGTATGTATCATTATACTACCATACTACTACTACACAGTTGGTCATGCTTTTAAAACAAGTTAATCGGTTTGCTTATCAGGGATGCTGTCTTGGATTTGCCTTAAAAGAAAAGAATTTGTTTCTAAAGTCTGTTTTTTTGGCAGAAAAAGTGGGATAAGATATCATAAGCTGGCATGTCTGTATCTTGCTTTTTCTCAAAGATCTTTTTATATGAATGCTTAAACATTATATTTAACTTGTCAAAATGTTAATGGCATATTTTTTTGTAGCTAAAATCTTACTGTACAATGTGGCTTTATTGGGTTTCTATTGTGTTATACTAGCTGAAATAACTGTTTTCCCTAAGCAGTCTAGATAGCAGATTTCTTTCAGAAGCCTGATAATGGCAACCATTTTGTTTTCAGAAAGTGCTAAAGGGTTTGAGGAAGAGTGTAAACCAGTCGCTAGCATAAGATCAGTTCTAAGTACTGATAAGTTTGTTCTAACTAAGTTTGCTTTTGTCTGAGTTGACAAAACCAGCAAACAGACAAGTTGTTGATCAAAGTCTTGTATAAAGGTTGTAATATCAAACTCCAAAAATAAGTAGAAACAGATTATATACATCAATGAGTTATGTATGTTTTCATAGTTTTTGCCAGAGCCATAGAAATCATACATTATACACTTTAATTATGTTATTTTTCTAAATATTTGGACATGATTTGATTAATTATGTTATTTTTCTAAATATTTGGACATGATTTGAAAAAGATAAAAACTTGTTACTTACTTACTTTGGGTTACTTTGGGTGGAGTTTCGTTGATGATTCAACAGGCCATCTTGTGGAAACTGTCCTTTGGGCGGATGAGTGGCCGCAGCGGCAACTGTTTGATATTTTTCCTCAATGGGTTATGTTGCTGGCAAGAAATTTACGGTTTCCATTGTAGTGTGATATTGTACATCAGTAAATGACATTGGTCAATTCATGACTCATGGTTCTTTCCTGATATTGTTGACTGATTTACCATGCGATACTCTCAAAACCATTATTTTTACATAGACAGATTAGACTTCTTGTCCAACATGAACTGTACTAGGATTAAGTCTATTATTATGCTTTGGGCTAGAAAAATTATAGAAAAACTCTTGTAGCTTTGGGTGTGGATTTTTAAATCTTAGTTTAAGAGAGCACAAGAGAATTCACATGAGTCTATTTAAAGTTAAGTGATTGTTGTTTGCTTTCTTATCAACTTCTCTTTTATTCTTCTTGTCATTTGAATGTTGCCAATTTTTTTCAAAGACTTTGTGCACTCTTTGATAACTGATAAAAAATCATTGTCTGAATTTGTTTCTAGGCAAATGCATATGCTTATGAAGAAAGATCTTCACCACTCTATTGTTTGTAATTTTTCTCAGTTTTAATTTGGTTGATATTTTATTATTCTATTTTCTTGTATGTAGCTTTTATTGAACCCAACACAGCACCATTATGTAGAAAAGTGGAGATTTGTCAAATTTTAACATTATTTAAACAAAAGTAATGTTGTTTGATATTTTAAAAGAATGATGCTTATCTTGTCAAAACATTTTTAGTCAGCTATCACACTGGTTGGCTATCACACTGGTTGGCTATCACACTGGTTGGCTATCACACTGGTTGGCTATCACACTGG
>JAUUEB010439292.1:0-10407 GCA_032362205.1 Clione limacina | reverse complement strand
ATTATCATCACCATTATCATCCCCATCATCAACGTACTGGTCGTCTATTGAAGTTATGGAGAAAAGAAATTGCAATACTTTTCAAAAAAAATCCGTCACCAAAGTACAAGGTGTCTTAAATATTGAGCTTCCAATAAAAGGCAAAGCCAATAAAAAATTAAAAAAATAATCTTCCATTAGGAATTAAACAGATTCACAAAATAGTTGGTTATCTGAAGGATTTGCACATTTTTATCTGATGATTTCCATGTGTTTGCCTCTTTTGCTCTAGACAATACTTTATTTCTATAATATACTAGATGACAAGTTAAGGAATGTCTGCACCCCCCAGGACTCAATGAACCAATGTTTTCTGGGACCTTGAAACACAATTTTGCAATCACACACAAAATTCCTACACAAAAAGTCACTTGGTGGTGACTAATGGTCAAAAATGAAAGTTTCCAGCAATGATTGGGAATTGTCTCAAATACAATTTTTATAAATTCTCTTTATAGTATAGTTATGAGTGTCACCAAAGCAATAAATGACATAGGATTTCACACAGAGGTCTGACCAGCAGAGTTTGACAAATTATTATCCATTTTTATTCCTAACAAACCCTATTGTTGATGTTGTTTTGCTCAGTCAAATAGATTTATTGGTCTTATAAGTTAAAAGAAATATAGACACTGAAATTTGATCAATAACTCTTCCCTTTGAATGCCAGATTTCACAAGTTATAAGTGTATCTTATTTGTACCAAGATTAGCAGTTCCAAGACTTTTTGAAAAGGTAAAATATCTTCAAATGTTGGATCTCTCAAAAATTTCAATAGGGCAAAAACTGACTGAAGCATCTTAAAAACTTTACAAATCTCCATTATTTATGTGTGAATCAAGTTTAAAAAGTTTGGGACAACAATAGAGATGACCCAAATCTTTGCTATTCTTACTTTTCAAATCCTGGTTGTTTGTTTATTTCATTGCTAGATTGAACTTCACGTCAAGTAAATAAAAAAGTGAAAGGTTTGACCACAAGTGGTTTAGTTAAAGCGAAAAAAAAATTCAATTATCAATATACTTGATTAGGTTCACATTTCAATATGACTCCATTGTTTCAGGTAAAGTAATTACAAAGAGATGGGTATGAACACAAGTGGCTTAATTTAACAGCAATGAAAAACTATATATTATGTAATTCGACCACTTAATAAAAAACAAGGTAAAATTGCAAAATAAAGCATTCCAGTTGAAGAGGCTTCATCAGCAGACAGACAAACAACAAAGAAAGGATTTCAAAATCAAAACAAGATTAAAAAAAGTAAAAATTTATAAAAGACGTTTTGTTACCCCAAATCACATGAATACTATAGTAAATATTCGAGATGTGGTGACAAAAAGCTTGGAACAAATATTTCAGATTTTTTGTGAAATCAGTCACTCACATTATCAAAATCTAAAAACATTTCTATTTGCAGGATCAATTATGCATTGCAAGGAGTTTGCGCAAAATAATGAAAAGATTGGATTGTAACCAAGGAAGCAGGAAATGCATAGCCCTAGCTTTGTACAGAGAGTAGATTCAAACCAGTAACTTGAGACATAGGGAAAGCAGTGGTCCAATATTCACGGACAAATAACCTATTAACAGAACTGTGTATTGTCAATTGAATGAATAAAAGTTTCCTCATATGAAGGAAACAAATGATAAATATATATCTATATATGAACCAAGCTTTTTACAAGGACACCCAATAGGTAGGTCAGGCATAACAGGCTGATAAAAAGCTGTGTATGCAGCATGTGATGAAATAAACAGGGTCAGATAATTGCAGCATTTTCAGCTAAAATATTCAACAAGTTTGAACACTGGTGTTGTCATTCAAAAAATTATTTGCTTTTATCTTTATAAAGTACAAACAAAAAACCCAGCAACTAGATTCAATAATGGACAGATAAAAAAGTGGCATTGAATGAAAAGAATAAGTGAAAGTAAAAACAAAAATGAATAGCACTTTTATAGCTGTAAGCCAACCCTATGAACCAAGTCAACTAATTTGATCAAAAATATTTGTTCTTGGCAATCTTGGCAAATATTGATTGCAATGTGAAAAAATATATAAATGTCTTAAATCCAACACCTTTCAATTTCCCAAAAAGTATGATGATCAGTTTCCTATTCCTTTTTTGCTAAAGATAGACACAACTCGACCCCATAATGAAAATTGATCAACAAGAAAGCAGTTGGAATTGATTAATTAAAAGCCTCTAAGTGCAGAACTATCTTTTATATGAAACAGCAAATGTTTAACCTCTTCACTGCCGTGCCTGAGACTGTCTCTAGCTTAGATCGCTCACCGCATGCCTATACCCGAGACTGTCTCTGGATCCTGCCATTGTTATAGACGTCTGTATAGGTGTATGCTTAACTATTTGGCCCAAGACAGTCTCGACACAGCAGTGAAGGGGTAAGAAAGGTAAGCGATTAATTCAAAGTGAATATTATTTTTTGTTTGTAGTGAGACCAGTGGTTTCAATGGAGCCAAGGGGATATTCCCCTGGCATATGGCTGATCAGATACCTGGCAGTGAAGGGGTTTAAGAAAGCAAACAAACTTTGAGTTAACTACTATATATATTCTTCCAATACTTACAACAATCTTGGTTACTTTCTTGGGCATGTCTTTAATTCTAAATAATTTCACCTTCTATGCTTATGTTAAGAGAACATAAATAAATAAAAACTGGCCATTTTTAAAAGAAACGAATATCAGAACTGAAAAAATAATGTCAACAGTAACAGATAGTATCATGCAAAATAATAGCTTGAGGTCTTACCTTTGTCATTGGCATCATTACTCTGTTGAAGAAAGAAATAAGATTAAGAAAACAAATAAAATTACAATCTTATTGTACATTATAAAATATATCTTAGATATTCCTTAACCAGCAAGCTTTAGCTAACAAATGAATGAGGAAGATAACTTTTTCATTATCTGCTCCTGATCCACAAGGGTCATACAATTTCTATACAGAAAAACAAAGCAATAACAAAATGTGACGTCACAGAGTTGAAAAACATAGCTCATTTGTTTTGCTTTCATTCTGTGTCTATTTACTATAAAAAACAACTTTACTTAGGCTTTTGTGGTATTTATTGGGAATTCCAAACCAAGAAATGTAACCCATACAGCAAATATCAAATGTATTTTGTGATTATTGCATTTCATAATGTTAGAACAATAGGTATTCTTATTAACTTGATTCTGCAATCAAATACATCACAATAAAATTAAACAGTTCAGTCTTTATGAAAACTAACTTTCAGAAAAGTATCACATGATCAACGTATCCTTCAACTATTCTTTCTTTTAAAATTTTAATCATACTTGGTTTACCCTAATTCATAAAAAAAATCTAAATGTCAAAACTTTATCCTAGTTATTGAATAATGTTAGAAATACTTTAACGACATTGCTTGACTCACATTGTCTGGGAAGAGTGGTGGTTGCTGCTGGTTCTGTTCATCCTTATGAGGGAGCTGAGGCTCCTGCATCTGTCCAAGGGCCAGAGGGTTTAGTGGCCTATTCAGGGCTTCTCCAGCTTCCTCCTCTTCTCGTGCAGCCACAGCACCCCGTTCCTCCTCTACATCACCAGTATTGACGTTAGCATCTCTGTCTGCTTCCCCGCCACCTTCATGTTTGTCAGCATTGTCCAAATTGGGCTCTTGTATCTGGACTTTCTGTTCATCATCGGGATTCACACCTCTTTCATCCTAAAATGTTTAATTTCAAAAATTTCAATTTTATATTTCTTTCTAAAGGCGCAAAAAATTGATGGTAAACACATGATTTGAATGCAGGGGGATTATGACCACCTCTTTTGTAATTCCTAATTTTTTACTTTTTTTTGCAATGTTGGCAACTAATAATCTGAAGGCATAATACTACACATAGCATCCAAAGTAAAACACAAAAGTTTAACTCTCTGCAGTTTTGATGTACAAAGTTTCATGAGACAGTTGTATACACAGTATATTTCTCATTCATTTTCATTTGTGACACCTCGTCAATATTTCTCATCCAATTTGTCATTGGGAATCCACACCCTCTCCTTCAATATCTCTTTGAAGACAGTTTTCGTATGTGAACATAGTAATAGTATCCAAGTTAGCGTTTTGACATATCTTTAGTCCACATTCTTGTTATACTATTCTAATTAAGTTTCTTCTCCTTAATGGATGTCCTTGCTATTCTTCTACATTTCCATCTTACCATTGCATCAATCCCAATTCAAATGTAGCTGTCAAAAAGGTTTAGGCAAATAAGAAAGCAGACTTCTTTTCTAAAGTTGATAACAGAGGCAAAAGCAAACTGTTCATTGGGTTTGTATTGTGGTTTACTTACTTTGAGTCATTTGCTTTGCATCTCTGTCAATCTAGCAGACTAAAAATAATAGAGTGCCTTCTCAAGTCAGATAGTGGTCAATGGGGGAAGGGAAGCACCAACATCTGTAGCCAAAAGTGTGTAAAGCAGTCACTTAGACCAGAAAGGTTATCTTTGTATCTATCGACCAAGACTGCATCTGAGTAAGTATTAGTAGACAAAAACAAACCACTGACTTACTTTGGAATCAGCGATTACCGCTGGAATTTTGTCTTTCCCAGTATCATTAAGACCAATATTATTGCCAGGTGGCAATACTTGATGGTGGGCATTTAGAGCCTCAAGGTGAGATTCATCTGGTTTTTCTGGTTGATAAGATAGTATACAATTTTTTTTAAAATATCGATGTTAACATCATAGAATAATAAGCCAGACAATTATAGATTCCCTTATTAATAAGGTGTTGAAAATAAATTGAACACTTTAAACATTTAATGATGAAAACATTGATTGGTCATAAACATGTGTCATGATGGTTAGGTGTTCAAGTTGCTGTACTGTTAATCTGATTAACCAAAGGTCTGGGTTCGATACCCACTGTATGAAGCTCATTTTTAAATGTTAGAAAAAACACATGAATTCATGAAAAATATTTTGTTTAACAAACAAAAACTCAAATGAGTGTGTAAAAAGTTTGTCAACGCAAAATCAACCAAAATTGACTTTATTTGAGCTGATAGCAGATGAAGAAAACAAACAACTGTTATAATTATGTTGTGGTATTTGAATAAAAGAGGGCATACTGAGACAATAGTCATATAAAAACGACACTTGTCTAAAATGACAATCATGATTTGAATTCTTGGATCGTCATTGATAAGCAGAGTAAAAAATCAACATCTTACCAAACAAATTCATTTTGATGCCTTTAACCCTCTCCTTATTCATTTAAACTGTCACAAATTACCATGAGTTACCAAAAGCCATGTGTGTACCAAGGGCTTTTTTTTGTAGACATGTTTACAATATACAGTTTTCAGGAAAAATATTCACAAATTGTTAACTTAGGTACTGCCTTCTATAGTACTCCTTACTACTGTTAATTTTAATATCAAAGTCATAAGCAGACACATACCTTTTTTACCAAGAATATTAGACAGATCCATTTGAGCAATCTGAAATAGTTGATTAAGTAACATAATTACTATCAGAAATCTTTAATTTACATCTAACAGTTTCTTTCAAAACCAATATTTTAGGGTCAAGGGATTTTTTTTCATCCAGTATGTTCATTGAATGGGTTATTGCACTATTTTTTTATGCACAATTTATTGGCTTCTGTTGTACAAGACTATCATTTTCATTAATAAAGAGAAATTAAAATAAAATGCAAATGTGTGTGGCAGGATGGCCGAGTGGCCTAGTCACCCGATCTTTAGAGCGATTTTTGATCTCTTAATGCGGTGGCAGAAAAATGTTGCAGGTTCAATCCCGTCAATGGACAATTTTCAAGGTAAAAAAAGTGTAAAGCTATCCTAGAATGTGGTTGGTGCATAGCGCTCGTGCAAACAGATTTCACCATCAGTACTTGCATGTCCACGATCCTAGTCCTATTGGAGACGTAGGCACCGTGCTAGTCGCACGCTAAAGATCCCCTGGTGGTTTCTCAGAGTATCATCCGGGCAAAATTCAAATGAAATGTCCTACCAAAAACTTTCGGACTCTGACAGTCTAAATAAAAGAGAGTACTTCTGAAGACGGATAGCCGCCGCCCTCTCTTCTGGGCGAAGAGAAGCACCAAAGTGTTAACGCAAACCACGTCTTGGGCAAAAACATGAGTGTGTTAAAAGCAGTACGCTAATGCAAAATTGGTACTAGTTGACTCTGTTCACGGTTAAAGCGAATGACAGAGAAGAAGAAGAAATGCAAATAAGATTCAACATCCAAATATATTTCTTTAAAAAATTAACTAATTAATAAATGAAGCAATGTAAATATTAATTTGGGTTATGAGCTTTAGTGAACTATTCTTGGAGAATTAATAATTGTTTAAAATAGAAGAATGTCAGTGTGTGAACCTTTTTACAACCAGTTTCACACTGGTAGCTATAACACATTCAAGGCACTGTTGAATATACTCTCACAATCATAAAAACATGGGTGATAAAAAAATAACCACATATTTAACCCCTTAAAAGGCAATTTTTCCCAAATAAAAATACTATTTCCCCCATAAAACCTAGCTCAAAGCTTCCTTTTCTGACCCTCCCCAATTTTTAGCCATCGCATGATGTTTTCTTTGAAAATACCATTAACAATAAATTCTTTATGAGGCATAATAAAGTATGCAAATATCCTCATTATCGTAAAAGCAATTGCATCTATTATTCTATGAAGATAAAAATATGACCCACATATCTAACCCCTTTAAAGACAATTTTTCCAAATACAATACTGTTGTTCCCATTAACCTAGCTCCAAGCTTCCCTAACATGCCGCTCCCCTTATTTTAGCCATTGCATGGTGTTTTCTTTGAAAATTATTTCTGAGGCTTACTCACCTTCATATTTTGAATTGTATCACTGCCTTGATTGTTGTTGCCGAGAGGCGAGATCTGCCTTTGGTGTGACACTATGAAGTTACCCTGTGGGTTCGGATTTAATGGCTGCTGTGCTGCTACATGCTTTTGACTCTCAACCTGGTCATGGAGCAGAGCGTTGTCTGACACCAACTTCTGCTGAGATTGCTGTAGACAACAAGTAGGAAAACAGTGTTGTAAACTATATTTTTTTCTATACTGATACAGAGAGAATTTGCAAATGATTAATTGACTAAGTCCACATTATGTAACAACACTGAGAAGAAAAACTTAAATAAGATTAATTTAAGTTACTTTATGCATCTTTTTTATAGTCTGCAATATCAAAATAGAAGAATACAAACATCTCCCGATGATGTTAATTATCAATAGAAAATAAATTGTAAAAACAAGGTGTTTCAGAATTATTTGCAAATTTAAGAAGTTGATGAAACTAGACTCAACAAATGCATTTTTCTGCAAATCAATCATTAAGATGGGTATAAATGTTGATGCCATGTTAGTTCACTTTCTTATACATACATTATCAGTAACCAGCATTCAGTCTTCTACTCATACAATAAACCACCATAAGAGCCTGCTATGCCTAGTATTTCAAGACACTAAACCACCATAAGAGGCTGCTATGCCTAGTAGTATTTCAAGACACCAGACTGGCCAAACCCTTATTAACAACATACCAGGAAAAAGCTCGGGCTGTAAGGTATTGAGCGACTACATTAATATGATTAAAACCCCTTGTATACAAAATGACAAGTTTATCAAACTTGCTTAAACTGAACATGCTTAAGCATAATTTTTGCTTTATCTGTACAAAAACTGACTCCTGTTTTATCTCTCTTTATTTAAAGCTGGACAATTTAGTTCTTCCCCCAAAATTTGGTTCACGTTAGTTTGACAGTATGTTCAAATTGCACCACAAGGAAAATTATTCCCAACATGTTCTTGGTAATAGCTCTTACTTACAGCTAAGAGTGTGCTTAAATAATTATTGTTCTGGATAGATTTTCCTTTGTGCTAACACCTGATATATCTGTTTGAAGTCTGTTTATTTCATACAGCACCAAAGAATGACAGGAAAATACTGATTGTCACCCTACATATTTGTCTGTTCCCCCAAAAATGAAAAATTTGTCTGCTATCAAATGTCAATGAAGTAAATTAAAAAAAAAGTCATGTTATTTAATGAAACTCTTTGTTTGCAGAATTGTTAAAAGATTGGGTTAATCAAGTATTAGAGTCTATTATGATAAATGTAAGTGATAGCTTTAAGTTTCTTGTTATGATTTAAATCACTGTAAAAGTGTTTTTTTCCGCGAGGACTTCCCCCCGCGAATGAGCCAACCATCGACATTCGCAAGACTTAATTTTCCCGAAGCCAAGACAAAACTCCCAAAAATGAAGTCCTCGCAAAAAACAACGCTTTTACAGTAGTAAAATTTCAGCGTGGCATATTGTCTCTCTTCTAACAATGAATACAGTCAAACTTGCTGAAACCAACCCAGTTAAGCTGGATTTTTACTCAATCAGAACAAAAAATGACTCCCTTTATTTTAATATCTCTTTGTATTTGTTAATAAACACCCTTAAACCAACATCTTTTGTGTGTTTCTATTCAAGTTGTTCTTAGCTTCTTTTTTTAAACTGGACAAAATTGTTCTTAAAAAAAGTGGTTCAAGAGAGATTTTTACTGTATATTCAAAGCTTCATAGAGACATGAATAAAAATGAACATAATAAGAGTTTGCGATTTTTGTTAAAAATCTAGTGACAGAACAAAGATGACATGGTGAATAAACAACAACAAAAAGCTGTTATGCTCAATAATAAATTAACTAATGTGAAGAATTAAAGGTTATATGGGTGTCAAAGCTCTTCAAATTATAAGGTTTATAAAAAATACAGAAATAACCCTGACAACACTATAATGGCGGGCAAAAGAAAGGTAACACTTTTGATTTATCAACAAAACTCCAACCCCATAGAGTTCGTCTAGTTAATATTTAACACATATTGACAACATTTTCTTGTTGGAGCTTTTCAATGTAAAAGTTGTTCACTTAAAACAGCCAAACATGCTTAATGTTTGGTGAAGCCTCACATATAAGACCAGTCTAGGAGCATTACAATGGCTACATGATAATAATAGTATGATAAACACATGCCATGCATAACAGTTAAACTTCAACAAACAACTGACATTAAAGCTTTTGATCAAAATATCAACTTGGGTAAAAGTAATAAAAAATGAGCCCATTCAAAAGAAAAATGATTGAAGAATCATACTAAATACTAAATCTAAACAAAGGAAAATTGAGAGACAAAAAAGTATAGATCAAATTTAAGCATTTGCCCATTCCTATTCCCCGAACTTGCATGAGTAAAGCTAAGAACTGGCACCAAAAATCTGTCTTTGGGAGGAAAATAAGTAGAAGAGAGGGTCAGGTCATTGTTAATAAAATTCAATAAATAGCAGCATAATTGATCAGTGAGATATATTTTTTTCATAAATGAATTATTACAGCTAATGTTTGGTATTAAACATGTCATTATTCTGTTGATAATATCCTAGATACACAGCTAAATATTTGGACCTGAAGTTTATTTAGACAATGACTAAATTATCATAATTGACAATATAAAAGTTGCAATCATGGATTCAATTTCAGTTACTACTGCTAACATCATATCATAGAACACTTCTCTTAACAAAATCAGAACTGTTTTATAGAGTAAAAGCTGAAGCCAATTTATCTAGTGCACAAAAGCTATATTGGGTGATCTATATGTCTTATTATCAGATTAAGTGTAAATCTTTATGAGCTTGCAAACAGGTCAATTACAACATTTGTTTTAGCTGATATTTTCTTTTCATTAATAGCCTTGCAACAAAGAAAAAAGCCCCACAACATTTTGCAAAGATTTTAAGTGAATATAAACCTGCAAGGAACTATAGTTCCTATGAAGATTTTCATAGTTCAATTTCTCCACCATTAACTGTCTCTAGATGAGAGAGAACAACACACATACATTTGTTATTACACAATGATTTAGAACAAATGTAAAAAACATTAATGTTTGTTAAAGGATAAGGCTGCTCTCAGACACTATTTGTTCCCTATTATACAAATAAATAATAATAAATATCTCTTTTATTGCACATTTCTAATTAGAATGACTACTCATAACCAGCCAACTTGGTAGTATATAATAACCTCTAATGAGAATCTAATAAAGATTTAAAATATTTACAAAATTAATAGCAAGCTTGAATAAATATAAAAATGCTAACAACAGTGCTTCCAATGAGGATTTGTAAAAGTGAAGGATTTTTTAAAACAATGCCGGGGTCAAGGGGAGCCGCTTGCAGCGTCCCCGTGGGGGTTTAGGGGGCAAAGCCCCCGAGAAAATTTGCAATTTTGACATAAAACAGACCCAAAAATT
>JAUUEB010439070.1:0-11906 GCA_032362205.1 Clione limacina | reverse complement strand
AAGAACCTAAGGATGTGAAGTAACGCAAAATAGGTTAACAAATAGAATGATTCTGTTGGTGCAAAAGAACTAAACAAACAAAATCAATAGATCTCTATATAACTTGAAAATGTTGTGAATATCAAGTTTTTATAAATGTTGCCTCATTCTTTTATACTTTTTAACCTTCAAGACTGAAGCAAAGCTAAATATATATTAGTGCTTAAATGACCTCTTTGACACTGTCAAACCTTACATAAATAAAAATAATGCTGTGAATGAATTATTACCCTGAAAAATCTGTCTAAATACTATGCAGAGTTTTGGAGGAAGGAGATAAATTTTCTGTATTTTATTTTCATGTGCACTTCCTAATGTGTATGCCCAGGGTGTTGCCTGCTTCTTGATGGTCGTGAAGAAATGATATAAGTGGATGATTTTGACAATAATTGTAATCCTAGGGATGTAGTATCAACCCATTTAGCAAGGAGCAGGATTGAATCGATAGCTTTGCTTACACTATAATTTTTTATTATGGCTATTGTTGTCATTATTGTAACAAGTTAAGTTGTCTCTATATATATCATCATTATTTATGTTAATAATTTTCCCCAGGAGTTCATGGAGTGCAAGTTGAAGAAATCTATGACTTACAAAAGCCAATGGAAGGGTAAGTGTACAAGTTGGTGTTACATTGTTTTTTTGTTTTTTATCTGTAATTTTAATTCAATGGAATAAAACACGTTTCTGTTTGAATTCCACTCCTGATGTAATTAAACCGTCCTTTCCAAAGATGAAATTTGATTTGCAAAACTGTTAATGCACAAAAATTGAAATCTCATAGATTCAAAAAATTATGATCAATATACTAAAGGAGGCTTTTATTTATAAAGCCAGTTATAATTCCATTTTTTCCGTAGTTTTACTCATAATCCTTATTGTTCATTTTTAGCACAAGCTTTTCTCAGTTAGAGATTTAAACATTATTAAAAGATTGTTGTCAACAAATTTGTTGAAAGTTGTTTATCATTACACCAAATGTTCTTTTCCAGGGAGGTGTATGGATTTATTTTCCTTTTCCGGTGGATAGAAGAGCGGCGCAGCAGAAGGAAAACCATTGAGGTTGAATCATTTGTCACTGACGCTGATGCTGTAAATAATATATTTTTTGCCCAACAGGTAAATTTTAAATTTTGTTCTTTTCTTTTTGGAAAATAAGTTTTAAAATATCATTGAAGGCTTTTATGCTAGCAATAGATAGAGATATAGTTTAACAGAGTTATCTCATTGTGTGAATGTAACCCCATGTGCTTTATAAAATCTTACATATATGCTATCATTAGGATGGAAGGGATACCTTTATAGCCAATGTCAGACTAGATTTAAGTTTAATAATGAAGTAAACCTCATGCTTACTCAACTTTGTAGACATTATTACAAAGCTGACATCAGACTGAGTTTAATGAGTTTACATTCCACCAACAAACACCAATGTATACTAATCTGACCAGTACAAAGTCATTAAGTAAGAACATTGGTCAAATCTCAAAGAGAACACCAGATGGAAAATGTTTAAAGAACCGAGGAGTTGAGGGAAACAGTGAAATACACATCTCCACCTACAGATGAAGAAATGTGGTAACACAAGATATATAAGGGATAGATTTAAAAGCTAGGCAGGTCGACGTAGGAGCAGAATGAATTGTTTAAGTTACTGAGAAGGCTCCTAAATATTATGACTGTGATATTGAGAAGTTGATCAACATCTATGAAGGATGACATGAACTTATTAATGATGTGAAAATGATTTACCAAATAAACATCTGGATATAACAAACAAACAAGTGTGACAGATACTCATTAAACTACTATACAGATTCATAGCTATAAACTATTTAACAGCTATAGGCTGACATCATCTGGTTTGGACACACTGAGAGTAGACAGACAGACAGCTGGAGAATCCGAGCCCTAGTGGTCCCTTGGAAAAGGCTGACCCCAAAAATCGTGGAGCGAAGTCATCAAAGCCGATTTGAAAGCCAAGGGACTACAAGTAAGACATGCCCAAGACCCCTACACCTTGAGAACCCACATTTCATTGTACAGTCTAACTCATGCAGCACGGAAAATGACTATTCACACAGAGATGCTCACATTTACTCCAATAATCAAGTCAATCCTGCATTGCCTCAAAGCACACACAGATTCTCTTTGCTGGGAGCCAATCACAGTTTTAAAAGTTTTACTTCTATTTTTCATGGAGGCAGAGTTGTTAGCTCCTCTGTTTCCTGGCAAGTTGGGTGTTTTTTATTTTGGGAAAATAATTTACCCCACCACCCCAGATATCCCAACTAAACATTGGACATTGCTCTGTAGCTGTGATACTCACCAAACCCAAGTTCATCAGGGACCAACATAATATGACACCTCTTATACTCCCCAGATCATCCCCAACTCATGTGCGACTCATGCTCTTCTCAGTGTTCTACTGAACTGTGACAACAAAGTCAAACTGGGAAAAACTTTGACACTTATCAAGGATTTTACTGATAACATGTCACCTGAGGTATGTACACAATCTATGATAAGGTTTTATGTGTCAAAAGAAAGTTCAATTGGCAGCTTTTTAAACTAAAAATCAATGTGTGAAAGCAGATTTATACAATATTCAAAAACATCACATGCTCATTTCTTAATGATGTTATTTAAATGATATGATATTTATGGTTTTAATTAAGATGTTCGGAAATTTAATGCCCTTAATGCAAAACTATAATTTGGTATAAACAATTTAGGTTTTTACAATTTTAAACATGTTTACAAAAAATACTATTCGTTTATCAGAATTGTCATTTTCGTGAATTTATTCATTCTAAATACTGTATCTTATTTTGACAGGATAAAGGTTTTGCCATTGCTAACATGCCTGAACTAGCCAGGGTTCACAACAGTTTTGCAAGGTTAGTGCAAATATCTTTTGCCTTGTTGATTTTTACATTTAATTCAATGACAAGATGCTTTGTGCTGTAATTTAACACAAATTAAGTCTCTTAGGTTAATTAAAATATTCAAAATATGTATTGGTGCCAGGACTTATAAGAAAATCTGTGTTATGAAAACAATTGAGTTCTTCAGAAGGAAACCAAACTGCAATCTTATGGCCAAATCCTCTTGAAATGCAGAATCTGAACTTGACACATTGTGTTTTTCAAAAACATTCCTTTGCCTTGTAGTAATACACCCTTTTTCCATGGCGGGCCAAGGGTAAGACTTAGCTATGCAATTGCAGATCTCATTCTCAGTCATGTTGCTTTGTTTTGTTTTTATTTAGATCAGCCTTGTAAAGAGGGATTCTTAGTAAAGAAAAAATAATAATAAACTTTTTGCAGTAAGAAATATTATATATAACAAATCTGATTTCCTCCACTCCTATCATGACCAGACCAGAGACAAGTAAACCAGTGCCAGAGAAACAGTCAGGTTTATCCAGTGTGACACGTATGGAGTCTGAGACATTTCACTTTGTGAGCTATGTACCAATCAGAGGACATCTGTTTGAGTTGGACGGTCTCAAGCCACATCCTATAGATCATGGTCAGTATGTAAATTTTTTGTCAACCACAGTAGTAACATTGGTTTTTATGATGGATTAGTTTTAGATTTTTAGATTAAGCAAGCTATATAGTTTGATAATCTCATAATTGCTTTTATGTTCTTTCTGCTGTGGTTTCTACAGTTGGCTTTAAGTTCTGGACTTAATGTTTGATTACTTTTTCTAGATAAATTGTTGGGCTTTCTGTTTACCAATACATTTTTACTAATCCCACCAAGTATCATATGCCTCCATAAGATGATATTGCTAATAGAATATATTCAAAATGTCATGCTCTTTTATATCTATATTAAAACTTGAATTTGATTTGCTGAAAAGCTTTGGTCAGTATGGTTTCTAGTTATAGCGTTTTTCAAATTGGTCATTGTGCAACATACTGTACTTGTCTTATCATTACATTGCTGTCGATTTACTGCATTGACCTTTCTAATGTCATAATAAATTGTTTGGTTTTATCTATAACAAAATCTAGGTACCTGTGAGAAAGGTGAGGCGTGGACAGAAAAGTTTAGGAAAGTTATCGGCGACAGACTGGGAATGGCTACTGGAGGGTAAGACTATTATAACATATGTATTATAAAGAATTACGAAATTCACGCACTCAAGAAACACATGCCTTCTATATTTCCAAGGAAGCTGAGAACATATTTGAACTTTTCTTTTGGGTCTCTCTTAGGCTGAAACCTTCGTGTGGTACATGATGTAAGATGAGAGTTCTTTCAAAATACAGAAATATAACCATTTTACCCTTTTGTGTTTTAAAAGGTTTATCCTTTTTGCAAAATCTAAAGATCAGACATTGAGTCGGACTTTTGTCCTTTTTTAAGATTAAAAAGTGTTTTTCTTATTAATTTTTAATTTAAAATTTTTTTTTTTACTGTTACAAAATCTTTTTTATTCAGCAAAGTCTATCCAATGATCATATTTCTCACACCACAGTGAACCATACCATGATATCCGCTTCAACCTGATGGCTGTCGTGCCAGACAAGAGACAGCTGCTGGAACAAAAACTGACAACACTTAAAACAAATCGGAACATCGTGCTGGAGGCTTTACAACAGGTACCACCATCTGTTCTATGAAAGGGATTTAATTTATTGTTTAACAAACTTCACAGTCAAATGCACAGCAGTATGCACTTTCTTCGCAATTCTTTGGTAGCTTTTTTGTCTCTAACTTTGATATTTCTAACATATTGAATGACAATAAGACACAAGGTTAAGAATGATTTTTTTTTAAACTCATAATGAAATCTCATCCATCAACATCTTAGAAGATCAATTTCTATTTATATATCTCCAAAAAGTTATTTTTGTGTGAGAACTTGACCAACCCATGTTCACAATCCCGGTTCTGTTTGCACAGCATATACAGTATTACCCCTATATAATGTATATTTTGGTGAGAGGCACATTGTTATGTTATACAGAAAACAATGTTATACCCATGTATTAATCACTGCTTTGACAGTGTGTCGGCACATAGACACATGTGTAAAGCAATGTGCGCTGCGCACTAACAAATCCAGTTCTTTGTTTCTATATGTATTAGATAGTATCAGGGGATTTGAGTAACAGAATCCTGCATATTTTATGTTTTTAATGCAAGATTTGTTAAAACAGCAAAGATAATTCTTAAGTAGAAAGCTTTTTTAACTTTTGGAAACCTAGTCAAAATAATAGAAAATTCAAAGTCTCCAGGAAAATTCTGGGGAGTTAAGACATATTTACTTGTCTAGTGAGGAGTTTCAATGATATAATGTCTGTGGAAAAGTCATTCATCTCAAAATATCTTAGAGTCAGACATTGGGCCATTGCTCTGTATCTGGTGTTCCTAACCAAACCCAGATGTCAATGGGTACAAACATGTGGTCATACCTGTGACATCCTGCCTCAACCTGGAAGTAACACATAACTTCAATGTTAATTTGACTTTATTAATGGCTGCAAGGATGAATTGAAAATGAAAATAATAAAAAAGATTAATAATCTACAAAAAATTTAAAAGCTTAAAGTTTTGCCTCTCTTTCTTTAATGAAGTGTCATGCACAGTTGTTGTTTAAAAAATAAAAATGTAAACAAATTCAAAAGACATTTTCTCAAAAGAAGAAAAAGAAGTTTTTTACTAACCAACTGTAAGTAATTATTACACTTTTTTTAAACTCTTCTGTATTTGTGACAACTGTTCCTGTTGCTAATAATCTTTTAATTATGTGACTGTAATATCAATTAAACCACACTTCTTTGTCATCTCAGCTGCTTGATGCGAAGGTAATCCATGATTATCTTTTTTATTTATTTCATCTCATCTGCTAGCCTTTCACATATAAAAAATCAACCTGGTTTTCAATCCTTCCCTCCCATCAGCACTTTTTCTTTTTGATTTGTCCTTATTTTTTACCCTTTAACATGCTTGATCCATCTTAGTTTTAGTTAAGTGTTTGGGTTTTTTTGTTTTGTTTTAGCTGTGAAATATCGAACATCTAATTTTGTGCATATGGGGCATGCTTATACTCACGTTCTGAGGGAAGGCCATAGTAGTAGACATGTTCTTACGTGACAGACGCCCGGCATGATTCTTGTCAGTCCGGCAAAAACAGAGACAATTACAGTTACCAGACACAATGTTCGGTAAAGTCGGATGCTTAAGAACATGTCTACATGGTAGTATCAAGCACTAACGGCAAATTTTATGGTTATATTGTCGCTTACTGCATATTTTGTGTAATCTAAATCATATAGAAATATTAGAGCCTTCTAAACTAATTTTCCCAATATATTATAAGATTTGCATTTTATTGAACACCTTATGTAGTCTGAAAAGAAATAGACACCTTTGAGGCAATGCAATATTTTCTCTCGCATACATGTTTCGTTTAACTCAGAAATGTATCTAAAATCAATTGGCTAATGGCAATCATTTGACAGTCAGAATAGTGTTCCAAAAACATATGATACAAATTAAACAAAAATACAATTTGAATCAAGTCAGTCATACTTGGAAATAAGTTTCTTTTTATGTTCCTATGAATTTATCTCTTCTGTTTTCTGAATAAGGAAAAGCTGTTTGCTGTTGTAAAAATAAAATGATTTGAAATGTTTGTAGGAAAAACATGATAGGGTGCATTGTACTATAAACAAAAATAATAAAGTCACTCTTAGTTTGTAGTCTTAGTTGAAATATTTGTTGTTTTGTGTAATCTTAGTATATTTACAATCAAATTGGACTTAGTTGGAGTTATGCATGCTTTTTTCAACATGTTATCTCAGTGTGCGAGTGAATAGCTCCGTACAAAAAGCATTGGATTATATGCATTTGGTTGCAGTGTAAAGTATTTTCCTCTTTGCTGTTTTACCATTCTTTTACCTCTGTTCATAAAAGAATACTTGTAATATATTTGTGAAAGTTCTAACAAATTTATGAATTAATAGTTGAAGGCAAATCCTGACCTTGTACTCCCTAAGCTAACTACAAAATAATAAAGAAAAAGGTTAAATAGTTTATTTTTGTCAAAGCACTTCTTTGTTCAATGACATACAGTTAAAATCGCATTAAAAAGATAAAGAGAGAGAAACAGGCGTCATGTTTTGTTCCGATTAAGCACAATTATGGCTTAAGTGGTTTGGGTTAAGTGATTTTGCCTATACTATTGCTTTACTTTAAACCCCATTGTAAGTTTTTGAAGTTCATGCTTTTGCATCTGTTTGTTCTCCTTTTCAAACCCAGATTGTCATCTCAATCCCTTTTATTTACCTCTCCTGTTCCCACTACCAATCAGAATTGTCTCACTCTATCAACATTTCATTGAACATTAAACTTTAATGTATTTAAGATTTTAATTTGTTTTGCTAATTTTTTAATCTGTTAAAGCACACTAATTTAAATTTCTTAATCAATGTTATATATGACCTTTGTACAGAGCACAGAATGTGTGTGTGTTGG
This sequence comes from Clione limacina, assembly GCA_032362205.1. Classification (NCBI taxonomy): domain Eukaryota; kingdom Metazoa; phylum Mollusca; class Gastropoda; order Pteropoda; family Clionidae; genus Clione; species Clione limacina. Next base: position 4,370 of record JAUUEB010439070.1, on the reverse strand, counting down.
TGTTGGTTTGAATCCTATTTTTGACAGGCTTTATTTGTATTTTTTGATACTTGACTGTTCAGAATCTGGTAGTATTTGTATTGTAACTTAATATCAACCTTTTTCTTTCTTTGTTTTTATATAATCAAGTTTCTCTATTATTGAAAATCTGTAGAATTTGATATTTCTTGGCTAGAAAAGGTTACATTATATAGATTTAGTTATCTCTGCTTAACATCATACTGCATTATACCATGCTTCACTTTGTGTCACACTTTGTCCCCCCAAAAAGATAAGTTTTTTGCATTGTTTGAACTTAAATAAATAGTGTGATAAGGAAGTTATTGTCACAAAATGTCTTTCCAAGTTCCTAGTATAAACTAACTGTGGAAAGGTTGTCCCTTTTTTGTGACTTCCTGTATTTCAAATTGTAAACCATTTAGAACCATTGCTCTATCAATGTTAATATATATTATGAATGAATTGAGAGATTTAGATAAAGATGTCGCTTTAGCCTGTTGTCATTTGTGTAAAAAGTTCAGGATTCTTATGATTGAAGTTGGTCAAAACATGTGTGATTTTAAAGAATTTGTAGATAATTTTATGTGCATTATTAAGTTTGACTTTCAAGTTGCCTAATATCACAGCGTTTCATTTTCCAAGTAGCATGCTGTTAAGCAGAGACTTCTAGATACTGTACTTATTTATCCTCCATAATCATGTATAGTATTCTTTTTTAAGAGGTTTCAATGTGTATACATTCTTGCTGTATGTTATTATGAGTATTTGGGCAGGTTGTTTTATTTATAAGTTTCTGTGAAAAGATGCGGTCAGTGTTAATTATTGTTATGGTTTTTGCTAATTAAGTAGTTGTAAACTTTTTTTCATCCTTCTTTATATCCATAAAAGAAAAAGATCTCTTTAGTGTATTGCATATGCTACCTGCAAAGTATGAAATTTATAGGCATTTTATAGGAAAAGTATGAAAAGATAATCACACAGGTTATTCTTAAATTGTAAATATCAAGGCAATCGTATGAGCTATGTCAGTGAATTTGGCTTTATAAGATGCAAAAAAAGGAAGTTTAAAACTGATATCTTTCTAGATATATTTGAGCTACTGTTCTAAATAAACATCAAAAGTAGGTGATTAGTTCACTGATCTGAAAAATCTTTAACACATGCCTAAAGGGTTACATTTATTTGTTGTTGTCTTTCATTGAACTGCAATTTACAGAGAGAGAAAACTGCATAAATACCCCTTAAGGTAAGTGATTGCAAACAACAAAATAAGAAAAGTATTCAGTACGAATGCCAATGATTACCTCCCCTGGAAATATGAACCTGATGCTACCCCTAGAAATCAATATCTTCCTCCTGGAACTCTCATCAGTCATTCAATGATATTGTTACTATAATATGTTTTGTTGTACCCACCTGTACACAATAATTTCTCTTCTCCTTTCCATGGTAAGTCTGCTTCCCCTCTTCAGTGTTTGGAAACTTACTGGGGGGGCAAGTGTGCAGGAGGAGATATCCTCAGAGGAAGATTTCCCTTTGACCTTTGAGCAAGTTTTCAGTCCTTTAACTACCAGACACTTGGTCATAACTTCAGGGTGACCTCCGAAGAATAGAAAGATGAAGCCCAAACATTTTTGTTAACAAATTGATTCTCTCAGTGCCTCTTATACATTTATTTGCAAAACATAGTATCTTGAAAATTGGTTGTTTTACATTTTACACATTGATGTTTTTATTTTATTTTATTCCACCTGAGATTGGTTTATATGTTTAGCTGTGTAATGTAGATGTGATATTTGTTTCCCCCAGGTTGTGTCTCCTACTAGCAGTGAGAAGTCTGACTCTGACGGTCGAAGTCACTGGGTCAAGAAGAGTGTGACCTTTGAGGATCCTACAGCTGACCCATCAACCAGTCAAACCCCATCCACCTCCACATCCTCTATGGGCAGGACACCACTTGCTGCATCAACATCCTCACCTTACCAACCTGCTGGAGCCAAGCCCAACACAACATTACCAATCTCTATCCTGAAGACTTCCTACACATCATCTGAAGCTCCAGTATGTCCCAGGCCATCTCCATACTTCTCATCTGTAACTCATGGTGCTACTTTGTCGTCAACTTCATCTGTTTTAAATCACACAGACTCAGTGCCCATAGACTCTAACCAGATGAAGCTTAGGTCTGCAGGATTGGTGGGCCGGTGCTCCACAGAGGTGTCAACACCAGGTCAGATGTCAGCCTTGGGGTCAATATCAGGTCAGATGTCAACAACAGGTCACATGTCAGTGTCTGAGCCAACATCAGGTCAAGTGTCAGCCTTGGGGTCAACATCAGGTCAAATGTCAGCCTCAGGGTCAACATCAGGTCAGATGTCAGCCTCAGGGTCATGCCCCTCAGTAAATTTAGAAGGTGATGAGCATTCCATGACAAGTAATTCCCTGAATGTAAAGACAGATTCTATTGAAAATTGTAATTCCTTACACAGTCAAGACTTGCACACAAAACATGAAGCCATGGATACATCAGAGCAACAAAGAACAGACACTTCAGGAAATATCTCAAGTGACGTACCAGTCAAAATAGAGGTCTCAGAGGTCGAAGTCACAACTGAGCCAAATGACATGAAGCCCAGTGGTGATGGTCTCGTCATCAAGTCAGATGTGATGAAACCCTTGACCATTGAGACAAAGTTCAGCATATCTCCGTGTGCTGGCAGCAGTGAGAGTACAGACACAGCCTCAGAGGTGGGCAGCGGATTCAGCTCTCCTGGAAGTCTAAACACCAGCTCCTGTCAGAGCAGCCCACAGTTCTCAGATGGAACTATGGGACCTGGTAAGTGATGGATGTAGATGTCTTTGAAATAGCAGTAGGTGGATAAATCTATTGTCTGCTCCTTCACTTTCTTGTAATTCCTCCATATCACTTGATATATCAACCTCAAAACTTATTTTCGAGATACAAGAATGATAGAATTTATACAAGATAAGAGAAACACACAAGTTTCATTAATGTAAAAACAAAAATATTTGAGCTCTGTCTTCAGAAATACAATGTACTTTCTATCTAACTCTCCCATTTGTTGTCATGACATTGAGACTCTATTCCTCCTTCAATGACTTTGCTGAATCACAAATTACCATACAACAATTTAACTAACACAAAAGTTCTTGCTTGAATTCAAGACCCTAAAAAAATGGAGAACATTTGACCTGAAAAACTGTTACTAGCAATGAATTCATTTTTACTCAGAGATGTTTTTAAAATCTTGTATAAATAGGTATTTTTTTGTTTCAACAGAAGTCCACCATCATCATCTCAGAGACAAGAGAAAGCGGAGATCTAGTCAAGCTTTTACACCTAAGGTACTTAATGATAATTATAATGGAACTGTGCTACATCAAATATTGAGCTTCTCTCTTCTTTCCAAGCAGAAAAGGTGTTTCAACTCAACTTCTCAAACATAATGCTTTGTCTAATGTTATTTAGATCAAACTAAAACATACTGAGAAAAACTAATGCCAAAATCTGACAAAAGAAGAATTTGTCTCGTACACTAACTCAGATTCATTTTGAGTTGTATTTGTTTCATAAGAGTATTCTGTAATCTTTAAGTAATTCAACACAAAGATTCATCTAGGGCTACATGAAGTGTGACATTACTTTGAGCAACTTGTCAATTGGAGGGAAATTAAGTAATGTTCACATTGATCTCATAAACAATTTATTTATATTTGTTTTGTCCTTATCTCTTTATTTGCTCACTGTGATTATCTATACCAACAAACATTTTCCAGGCATTCTGTAAGTAATAGGGGCGACATGAAACTTTATTGTCAAATCTGTTGGCGTAATCAATTTGAGAGTTAAATTTTGTATTTCATTTGTTCACAGGATCTGTTAGATCTTCTCAAAAATGTAGAAAATGAAATTGAGTTGTGCGAGTCAAACTTGAGGGAGGAAAACGAGAAACGCAAAAAATACAAGGTGAGAGTTGTGATATAGTAATAAATATTAGTATTTCCATCATTTATATTAAAAACTGGTTTACATGATATGACACTCATCAGAATATTTTCCTATCTTAGTTCTTGGAAGGTCTCAGTCCAAGGAGCATTGCTCCCAAACTCCTACTCTCGAGTCTTGAATAACAGAGTTGCCCAAATAAGAGACTTGCTTGGAAAAAATAAAATAGTTTAATAAGAGAGTCGGTCCAAATAAGAGAGTTGCTTGGGAAAAAATAAAATAATCTAATAAGAGAGTTGGTCTAAATAAGAGAGTTGGTCGGAATGAAGAACCAAAAGTTAATGAGAGAGTTGGTCCGAATAGACCTTTTTTCAAATAAAGGGATGTAACACACTGTTCATAT
>JAUUEB010438959.1:0-11906 GCA_032362205.1 Clione limacina | reverse complement strand
TTTACGGATCCGGTGAGGGATGCGTTTGCTAATTGTTAGTAGTTTTCCCCCCTTATAAACATGTTTTCATTTTTTCAGTAATCCACTCAAAATTTGAGTGATTTATCAATACTTTGGTAGCGGGATTATTGGATTGGAGTACCCAACAAAAACTAGCGGGATTGGATTGGATTACTAGGAAAAGTAGCGGGATAACGAAAATAGCGGGATTGTCCGCTAGATTGCACAACACTGATAACAACTGCCTCTCTCCTCAGGGATGTTTTACTCATACCATCTGATAGTATATTATACAAGGGGTCTAAAAATGAATGTTTGCAAATTTTAAATATAGAACTCTGTGGGTAATTGCCCCTGAAAGGTCACCAAATAAATATGTTACTTTCACCCTTTTATATGTTTTGACAAAAAGTTGGTCTTATTGACCAACAAATTCATACAAAAGTTAATTGAAACAAATTTTCATGTTATCTGTTGAATTAAGGCTGGTTTAATAATATAATTTGATTGAAATACATTAGAAAATATAATCTTTAAGCGCATTTTTCTCAGAACAATTATTCAACACTCATCTCCTAGTAATCGAAGTCCCTGAAACACTAGTAATCATCTATAAGCACACAGTATGAGTTTCTTATGCAGAAAAATATTTTAATGTTGCAATCAAGAAATAACTGATACTTCAATAAGATAATTCACAGAGTTTTTGCGCCTGAAAGGTCACCAAGTATATCTCTATGAAAATATTATTTGTATGCGCTCTTGTCTCACTGGCAAATCTTTATGTTTTGTACTTTTGTTTCATATTATAGCTGAGAAAAAATTGTTTCTGTATGACGAGAGAACTTTTTTTAACGGTAAACACATCTTTAATGTGTTAAGAACAAGTTAATATGCTTTAAGAAAATGAATAAAATCCAAACTCTTATATAGGCTTTAGGAAATAATTGAGTTTGAAGTTTAAGTTAATGCAATGGGTCAGGAAATATTGTTCTCTGCACTCTAAAGAGTTTGATACCCTTGTCAGTGTTAAATGCCCCAATTTGGGGAATATTTACATCTTTTTAAGATCTAAAAATGCACTAAAGTTCATTTAATAATACTAATTATAGATGGCATTTATATAGCGCACTTCCATGCCGCTCAATGTACTTTACATGAAATTATTACCCCAACAGGCCTAACGAAAAGACACTTGTACACATTCAGAATACACCATGGATAGGGCGGTTAAGCAATTGCCTTTGGTGATCTTACGTTGACATTCACTGCCTATAGTCGGGTACCCAATTATACTGCTGGGGGTGGACAGGAGGGCGGCAGAAAAACCGGAGAGTCCCTAGTCCCTGACAGGATTCGAACCCGGACCTTCCACATGGTAAGTAAGTGCACAGAGCACTAGGCTACCGATAAAAAAACTGCTTTCTCATAAACAGAATTATGAAAAATAAGTTTGAATGACCCTTGTATACATTTTGTTCTTACCTTATCCATGCCAAACAGGGCCTGGTACTGTGGTACAAGTGCATTACGGGGTTCTACTAAAATCCTCACTAACATATCCTCTGTGAGACTGTGAAAGGGAACCACAACTGGAAGTCTGCCAACAAACTCGGGGATCATTCCAAACTCTATCATGTCCCTTGCTTCACACTGCATAAAGACAATAAGATGAAGATTGAAATATTGAAGAGAAATAATTCATAAATAGCCTTAATGAGCATTCTTAAAATAGTAAGAACATACTAAAGCTAAGTTGATAGATTGAAAGAATAGATTAACTTATTTGTGAACATATATAAAAATATAGTGGTGATTGAAACCTCTGTTAAACAGTTTGTTTTTTGTATTGTTCCTCCGATTCTTGCTTGAACAGAGTCAATTTCAATTGTTGACTTAATTTTGCGCTACTCTTCTACCTTTAGCACTTATTTTTTGGATCAACACATGTTTTGCTCATCACATGCTTTGAGTGCTTCCCTTTGCCCAGAGGGTGGCTGCTCTCCATCTTCAAAAGGAACTCATTTTTAAACTGTTAGATTGTTACGGTTTGTAGGTAGGATGTTTTTTTACTTGGCTCAGATGGTGCCTTTGCCAGGGACTCTTTCCTTCCATTTTCAACCATTAAGGGATCTTTAATGTGGGCAAAGTTGTTTAACATTAATCATGTTAAATATGAAGAAGGTCATATCATAAATTTGTAACTAAAAAATGTGCTAAATTAATGAACAAAAATACCTGATGATAAGTTCACTCAATTTATTGTTATATAATGACAGATAGTGTACTTATCCTTATCCTAGAAACAAGTTTCTCATTTAAAATGTCCTCAAAGTATACACTATCATTGATGATATTTCTTTCACCTCAACCATTCTAGGTTATTCTAATTGGTAATATAAAAAACATATTTTTCAAATAACTTTTTCCTTCAAACATTGGAATTAATTTTGTATGACAAAAACATATAAAATACAGATTGTTTTTTTCAAAATGATGAAAGCACTCAAATGTAAATATTCCAATAGACCTGTTTCAAAAGAGCATCCTTTTCTTGATTGTCTTGAACAGCATCTGAACTCTCTGATTGACTCTTGACATCGGACTGAGAGGCAGCACGTCTGCCTTCCTGGCCAGATGGTTGTGTTCCAAAACCTAAATACTGAAACAAAAATGTAACAGATGGATTACAAATTAACATATATGATTTTATAAGAGTACTTTATTTTGAAAGCTAAGTTAAAAATCTATTCAATTTCTGTGCTAATTAATATCTCTAATTTTACACGTTTAAGTCATACTAATCTTGCTACAGCTTATATATATGATTTCTTAATCTGTGAGAAACAGTGTTGTACTTTACGTTTTAAAAGATGCGTATTACTTGACCTTATTGTTTACATCTGAGAAGAAAAAATCTCTTCCTGTTTTAAAATAGTACTTCTGAGTTTATTGGTTCTTCATTCTGGCTATCAGTTTTAACAAAGTCAACTTAAGTCAAATGACTGATTTTTGCATTGGTAACTGCTTCTTGACTGTATATAAATCTACTTGTGCAATAACTAATGAATAAAGAGATAAAATTAAAATTTGTATAAGGTCATCTGCAGTAGCATGCTCTAATTCAGTACACCCAAAAAATGAGAAAAGACTTCAGAATATTTCAATTTATAGATCATTATCATAAAGGGGCTTCAGTCCTGCTACCCTGTAGCAAAAGTACAATTAATAGATAAACTTTGCTGCCTTAAAATACCCATTATGAAATAGAGAGAATGAGACTATCTACTTTTATCTTCTAACGCCATTTCATTGTAAATTGAATTTTAGATGAGGCCTTAAAGGCCATAAAGGCCATTTGAGTTGAATCACGTCTTCTTATTTGATATTGGTGTTCTACTTACCTTCTCATTTTTACGACGACTAATGATACGGTCTAAACCATTGAAAGCCCCAGAGGCCACAAACAAAATGTTTGTGGTATCAACTTGAACTGTCTCTCCACGTAGTTTTCGAGAGTTGCGTTCAGGCACATTGACAACTGTCCCTTCAAGCATTTTCAGCATACCCTGCTGGACTCCTTCGCCACCAACATCTCTAAGCTGATGAATTCCAGGCACTGAACCAATTTTATCAACCTCATCCAGGAACACAATCCCTTTTGTAAAAAGAACATAATTTTGATTAGATAAATGTTGTTTTAAACAAAAGTATTACTACAAGAGTAATAAAAGACAAAAAAAATACACAAGTCACACTTCATCTCTATACTCTATTCCACTCTATACACTGATAATTATAAGGCTGCGAATTGAAGGTGATGTTATTATTAAAGTATTACATAATGTATGAAAGCTCTTGATCGTACAAGTTTTTGATGTATCATTGCATGCATATTACATAATGTGATAATTATAAGCTTTTCTTTAAAAGAAAAGCGCTATATTAATACACTGTATAAATAGTACTACTATGATGATAGTAATGGATTTTTACATAGTTTCTACATGTGTTTAAACACTCTTTGTGTAATATTAATATGTATGCTTAATTTGTATGTTTCTATGTGAATATATTGTCCATCAGATAACAAAGAATTTGAAGATGAGTTATAAACAATAATATGTATATGACAAATAAATCATCCTATCTATTTTAACTTATCTATCTAAAATTATTCAAATAATCAATATTGGCCATAATCATACTCTTATCATTTATGCCATTTTTTTTAATCTCCTGAACATATCAAGTAAATAAATTAACTCAATAGGAATTTTAACATCTTCTCCATAATTCATTACATTTTATGCTTGAGAAATAATGTTATAGATGGTTCTTAAATTAGTTTTTGGCTGCACACTGCCTGGCATATATTGATTCTTGCATTCATTTTCTTAAATTTTCTTCAGCCATATCATACAATGTGGCAAAACTCCAAATCTATACCTCAATTTCTGTATCACTTAATATGTTTTTTTTAGAATCTTTATAAGTATGAAACAATACATTCTTGGTTTCCATATTAATATATATTATGATTATCTGATGTAAATGGCCAATACCCACCATCTTATCAAGGCATATTGGTACAAGAAAAGCTTTCTAGCACTAAAATGTAAACTAATATTGCCTGAAATAATCAATTTTGTGCAATAATCATTATAACACAGGCTTAGAGTGAAATTTTTTTTAAAGCACAGTGGGTCTAAAATACAATTGTAAACAAATACAATTCCTTTGTAAAATCACAGATACTGCAGAGATGAATATTTACCTTGCTGTGCCTTCTCTACATTGTAGTTAGCATCTTGCAGAAGTTTGGCTATCACACTTTCAATATCCTCCCCCACATACCCTGCCTGAGTCAGAGTTGTGCAGTCACATATTGCAAATGGTACATCAAGACATCTGGCCAGTGTTTGAGCCAACAAAGTCTTACCTGGTGACATCAACCAAATTTAACAGAAGTCAGTGACTGAGTGAAACGGTTATACGCATTTTAATGTCTTAAGTTAAAAAGTTTAGCTAAGCAAAAAGTGCTCTCCATCGTTTCACTTCTGGAAATATTAACAGTTAAGAGACTATTGCCATGTAGCCATCAGAGTTTTTGGTAAACATTTTGAAATGTTAAAGATGTGCCAATTCTTTATTCTTAAAAGTATGAGTTTCATACTAGAATTCAATTATAGATCAAAGGAGTCTGTACTGTGGCGTCAAATGAAATAAAAATGTTCCCCAAATGCCCTAACTACATAAAAAATTGTAATCTGCTCTTTACAGTCTTTCAGTTTCCATAACATAAAACAACTGATGAAGTTATTGTTGGTGAAAATCTTTGTGTTTTGTGACTAAAATAAAATTATAGGGACAAAAGAAAAAAGATGATGATGGAGAAAGTTAAAATGTGGACATCATATTCAGCAAGGTTCTGTTTACTCATATATATACAGTATAGATAAATCACATTAACCAAGGTATCTTTCACAGTAAAACATGCTAAGCATCCCCCCCATAAAAATAAGAACAAAATCTGAAGATCCGTTCTTTGTTTGTCTCTACATTTTTCAAAAACCAAATAGTATGAGAGGGAGCTATTTAAGATTTTCTAAAGTCAAGACAGACTAGAAAAAGACATGCAAGATAGATATATGTGGATTTGGTTTATGCATTGTTTACTGATACTGTCTAAAACAAAAACAATAAATAAATATTCTTGCCATAAAATGCATTTCATGAAAATCTCAACACAACAACAAAAAACACTGACCCGATCCTGTTGGTCCCAGCATAAGGATGTTACTTTTTTCAAGAAGCAGTTCATGAATCCTTGCATCCAAGATGTCAGATTTCTTAGCTGCTTCCTCTGATGTTCCTGCTTGACTTTGTTGGGTGGTTCCAGATGGACCTAGGGGTCCAGTGACTGCTATTTGAAGCATGTCTAAAATCATCAAGAAATACAAGGCATCCAATAAACAGTGCCCCTCAAACAAATGTTTATAGCTTTGCCAAATTTGTACCTATTAAAAACCAAAGTTGCCAGGAAGTAAGATAATTAATTTGGAAATTGCACAAACATGAACATCAAAACAAACAAGCAGCATACATTTTATTTGACTCTGACGGAGCAGTTTTCATGCAAACAGCTGATTTCCTTTTATTTATTTTTTGCTATATATAAAACACATTGCAAAATTACTCATAACTTTTTGGAAAAATTATATGAAGTTTTTGTTTATGTTACACAAATTCCTAATTAATCATCTACCTTCCTGGAAACTTTGTACTTATAGGCGCAAAATCACCAAAGTTATAAAAATTTGCTTGAGGGACACTCTTTATTGGCCATCTGATCATAGTAAATTCCCCAATATGTTCAACTTGTCTATTGTGGCCATTTCTCTCATACACCATGGGTGGCCTGCTTATAACTGAGCAGTTTTGAAAGTTTGTGGTTGAAAGTTGATATCCTATATGGCAGGGAAAAATCCTACTAAAAATCAATCCTTTAGCAATAATATGAAATACAGCAATTTATTACTACATGGATTATAGAAATAGGACATGCATTGCTCAGTAGAAGGTGATGTGGAAGCTTTAATTAGGTAGACATGTAAATGATTCTTTCTATCCACATGCAAAGCAGAGAACGTCTTCCCAAAGTTCCCTGGCTATGAAAATTGTTATATTCCATGGTATGGATATGTGAAGTCTTTCCATCTGCTGGTTTAACTGACTTTAAGAGAATTGCCGTTACCTGTAAAAGCAAATACTGAATTGTTACCCATGGATATAAGAATGTCTTAAGGATAAAAAATTATGAAAATGCAAATAAGCTAAAAGAGAATAAGTCACCTCTAGGAGAGAAAGTATGTGGGTAGTGCTGTCCAGATTGGTTAACTGTTGAAGGTTCCGGCTGCGGTTTTGGAGTACTGTTTCCAGAAGCAGCAGGAATGTTGTGATAAATTCTCTTGTAATGATTATACACAGCCACAGATAGAACCTTTTTGGCATGCTCTTGACCCACAACATAACGATCCAGAAACTCAAATATCTGTGAATAGATTAAAAAGCTTCACTTGTACCAGCTCTCTACAACTTGTAGTACAAATAATTTAAAAAATTAAAGACACAGGGATAAAACAAACAAATAGATTTTTTCTAATCTCCCTTGCTTAATTGGCAAAAACTTACCCTTGCAGTAGAGTAGGCTGAGCTATTTTGTCAGTCATTGCCATTAATGTTCAACATACTTAAGATTTAAAAAACATATCTTTTTTTGAGTCATCATTTTCTTTAAGAATTGCTTACATCAATCTTGATAATCAACTTTATTTTTTCCTTGTATGTAAGAACTAAAGTAACACAATGAAGTACAATGTTGACACTATTTTGAAAATGTCCAAAATTCGAGAAGGGAATAAAAGTTAGACAAAAGAGTTTACATGTTTTTAACATGATAATTGCTTTGTCTTCTAAATCTATTTTAAAGTAACAATTGAAACATTAAATATTATATGCTTTTAAAAACTATCTTCCAAAATCATAAAAACAAAAGTAAAAGTTTCTGCAGTTTCTGCTGAAACTGTTGAACTAAAATTAATAGTAAATGTTTCCTTATGTAACAAATATTTAGATTGATATTCCTTATAAAAATATTGCAGTTAACCATTTTTGGTTGATAACACAAATTTATACTTTTACTTTTAAAATAAGAATACCATACTAAGGAAACAAAGCTAACTATATGGGCCACCAATCATATATGACTATAACTAGGCTTGAAATGTTTGCACTTTGGGTTTTATCTACAATGATCTTAAACTTTTTTTCTTTGGACATCATAAACATGATTATTTACTTCACCTTATGAAAGCTTTGACTAAAGATGTGTACGCCCATGAAGCTAGTTCATCATTTCAAAATTACCTTTCTAGGTGGTGGTGGAGATTTCTTTTTTGGAGCGAGTTTTTCATCTCGAAACTCTTTGAAGCTTTTCTTTGTATCTGTCTCTGACAAGACCACAAAGAAATGATGGCACTTTTCACATTTCACAAATCTAGTTGATGCTGAGGAAATGAAATGATAAGGTACTTAAAAGATGGATTTCAAATTTCTTTTGCAATGATTAAATATTTTTCTATACAAAAATATTTGTGAAACATGATGTTTAAGCTTCGTACTAATACAATGAAGACAAATTAAAATGAGTAAAATTTGATCAATCAAAATAATTCACAAATTATTATGAGGCTTAGGGACAAACAAGATTGAAAATCAAGAATAAATCATCCTGAGTACTTTCATACAAAGTGCAAAAATAATTAGTTTCCCTATCTTGAAGCTAGCAAACTATGAATAAATCAAAATGATGTACAAAACATATAAAGGGTTTAACCTTTATTAATGGATAGTTTCCTCTTTCCGATTCTCTAAGTAATAATGAATTTCTTATTCACATTTATAATCTGTGTAATACAGTTACTCAGCCCGACGCATTCTGGACCATGTTGACAATTCATAAAAGAATGTGTATAAATGTAAGGATAAAAACAGATAACATAATTGTAGAACAATTAAGCAGAATTGAATTATATATAATATTGTAAATCAAATCACTGAAACCATGAGAAGAGAGCTAAACACATTCAGAGTATTACCATTAATTAGAATCATATTATATAATGATTAAGTCCAAATGAAATAGTCAAAGTATACATTGTTAATTCTTCAAAGTTAATATTTTAAGAATTTTGAGGACTACTTTACATGCTATAGTAAAAAAGCAAGGTAAATCGGTAGTTAACAAGACAACACTTGAAAAAAGAAATGGAACAAGATAAAACTATAAACTGATTCATTTTCTGAATGTATCCTCAAAATTGGTAACTCTCCAGCATTTATGTATTATTAATCAACGGTCCAACATAACACCTTCATTCAAAGAAGAATGAAGATTAAAAAATAAGTAAGTTAACTCAAATAACAGTCGAAACTGCATAAATCAAAACTCTTGGGAAACTTTCGATTTAAGTGGTCTTTGATTTACATTATTCATGATATCAGAACCAGAAAGGAGGTTGTCCACTGAAACTAGAAATAAATCTACAACATCAGCTGCTTGCATATGCAGAGACTTAGAACAAATCAGCTGTCTGGTAATGATTTAACAGATTCAACGAGGAGAACAAAGGTCACTTAAAGCTTTATACAGAACTGTTATGATTGATTCTATTTCTTCCCTGCATTTTCTTACTTTTCTCCAATTTCCCTTATTCTCTTTGTTAAGTTGATTCATACAATTTTCTTCACATCCAGTTTTGAAATAAGAGGTTGCATTTTATTGATTTAAAGAGAGATATATTAAGGTAGTTTTAATTTTAAGTTTGCTTCGATTAATTTTTTTTAAAATAAGTTATTTCAATTTAAGCGGTTTCAACTGTATGTTATTACCACATTCTCTCTTCTGATGCTTTTGTGTTTTAGCTGAGTAAACTACTATAAAAGTATAAAGGATACATACTTTAAATATGAGTTGCATGGATGAAGTCCACAAAACTATAACTAAAACTCGATGAAAGACATTATGCAAAGTGGGATGCAAGGAGAAATCAAATATAAATACAAGTAATGACACAGACATTATCACAAAATGATACTTTGTAGTGCAAATCATTATTGCCCATTGCGCAAGTAACCACAACACATACAGCATGAACATAATGTAATTTGTATGCAGTTAGCAGTTTTCAATCTGTCTACTCTTTTAAGTCTTTATGTGGCTTCATACAGAACACAATCTTATTAACTTTTCTAATGACAATTCAAACAGTCAAAATAGATTCCATTTTTAAATCTGCCACAAGCTTCTTATCACCTTGTAAGGTCATGGATGTGCACCTAGTTTTGAGAAGTAATACACAAAACAAAAATGAAAAAAACATATTATAACGGCCACTTGTTTGGGTGGTCTTGAGACTATTAAATTGGGTGTCTATATTTTAAGTTCTAGTGCAAGGCAACCCTTGCAAACCATGACAGCGGCTATACCAAGTTTTCCATTAAAATATAACAATAAAAGGTTAGTATTGTGCGTCCAAAAACAAGTACTATAAATAGCTGCTTTATTTACTAAATTGTCTCTAAAACAAAATCAGACAAAAGATACATTTGAACAATACATAAATTATCAACATTTTCAAATGTCAAAATCAAATATGTCTATATAGGAAAGTTTACTTACAAACAAAAGTCTCTACATGGGTGCATGGATCGCCACATTTTGGGCAACATAGATGGTTTCCTTTCTTCCCCCCTCTTCCTTTATCTCCACCTCCTCTTGTTCCAGTGGTTGTCGGTGGCCTAGACTTCTTGTCATCCCCACCTATAACAGTGGTATTTCCTCCATCACTGGAAGTACACATCAAGCGGGTCATTGACATGACTCTTGACGAAATGTTTTGACCATTATGCTCATGGCTTCTAGAAGCTAGTTTCAGACGATGTACACTGCTTCCTATAAACAATAACAAAAATTGAAAATAAAAACAGTTGTATCGCATAGAATTTAAGTCTAGTTTTCTTTATAACTGAAATATTTTCAACTTTCTAAATAAATTTAAGCCTCAAAGGGCAATTCAAACGATTTTTACCAAACACCAACATGAAAAGCAAATGGATTTTAAATCTTTCAGATGAATTGTGTTGTTGTTTTTAAATATTGCTCGACAATAAACATCATTGAAAACAAATAAAATTATATAAGATTAAGTCTATGGTATTTAATTCTGTTTGAATGAATAATACAACAATTAACATTGTGTTACTTTTAGCAAACATCTGGTCTCTGATGAGTCTCATGTTCTACATTCTTCTGCATAATTTCACACAATTAAATGTTAACTTACCAGATCTTGGTCGAACTTGTCCTAAAACTATTCGGCCACATCTTGCAGCACTTGACATATTGCAGAAAGTACAGGTTTAACAGAAGGAACTAGTTATGATTCCTGAGGAATAAAATTAGAACAATTCAAATTTTACTTTGTTTGGTGCAAGCTTTTGTTATCATTTCAATGCTCTTTTTTTGTTAATTTATGTCCATTTATTTGTTTTATTAATAATTACTATGGAAGCCCTAATAAACGAGCATGCTCGTATATTGTTTTTTTCTTCATTTTCCACCCTGCTCGCACCTTATCGGGTATGCTCGTTGATTGTTTTTTTTGGTAACAGAATCCACCTCACCTCGTACAAAAGGTTAAATGTATGGGTTCAAAGGTTTTCAAAGTTACGATTTCCCACCCTGCTCTATTATTCCGACCGGCTTGTTTTTTTAAATTTCATACATTTTCAACCCTGCTCGTTTATTCTGCCCTGCTCGTTATTAGGACTTTATTTAATGAAGCCTCAATGTGTCAGTTGTAGCTCCAAAATGTTGCCAAAAAGATAAATACTAAAGGAGCTCTTTTAAATAAAGGCTTAAGAAACTGTTATGATTTCTTCACACAAAGAATTCTACTGAGTAGCATTTTCTTGTGTGAAACAAATTTCCTTAAATTTGATAAACAACTGTGCTTTGAAATTTCTATGGCGTTATCTCATATTTAAAATTCATGAGAAAGAAATACCTGATGGTTAAAAGATTTAAATTCTCCAACTCCAACAACTATTATTAATACAATCAATATTTTGAAATATGACTAAAAAACTAATAAAACATACAG
Organism: Clione limacina; assembly: GCA_032362205.1. Taxonomy (NCBI): domain Eukaryota; kingdom Metazoa; phylum Mollusca; class Gastropoda; order Pteropoda; family Clionidae; genus Clione; species Clione limacina. The sequence goes on along the minus strand of JAUUEB010438959.1, from coordinate 180 downwards.
CTTTCTGATATTTCTCAAAAATCCTGGATTTTCTTTTCATTAAAAAAGTGTTTTTTGTTCAGGGGAAGATCTCATCTATTTTGGGCACGTATGATACTAACTGGTACCCCACACTATGGCCTGGGGACCACCACCCAAATGACCAGTTAGTACCCTGGTACTAACTGGTTTTGACATTAA